>VZRV01005408.1:102233-152481 GCA_013398115.1 Falcunculus frontatus | reverse complement strand
CTCCCGGGAATACATTCCACTCCCAGTATTTTTTTTTTAAATTTTCACAATTTACATATATAAACATATTAACATATCTTGTAACTATTTCCTCATTACTCTTCCCCTGTCAGCCCAGAGTTTATCTGTGTCCTAATGATCTCATCTGGTTCCAGTGTGAATAAATGAGGAATGCCACTTACTCCTTCAGGAGCACTAACTTTGGCAGTTATGTTTACTTTTAGTAATGAGCTTTAATTACTTTAGCAATTACAAGTATTTGACTGAATTTCCACTGACTGCACACAACATCTGTACTGGTGGGACTGTACATGCTCTCTGTTCTCTTCCCAGGGCTCCCTAGAACATGGTACCAGCTGTATTCCATTAGTCTCTAAAGCAGTAAGCAAGCAGAAGCCCTCCAGATTTACACCGGTAGATTTAAACTAGTACCTCTTGCCTTTCATATCAAGTAGAGATTGAAACATCCTGGATACTGCCTTGTTTCTCAAGTGAGGTAATGGTTAAATCATTCAGTGTAAACAATCTGTTCACTACATGGCTTCCTCCGCCTTTGTGTGAAAGACTCTGTCAATGCTGCTTTCTGAGCAGAGGTCTCTGGGCTGGTGTTTACTGATACTTTTGGGTACAGTGTGTCAAATGGCCTTTCTACAAGTGTCTGCCCCAAAACTGTGTGCTGCAGACAGAACCTTGTCAGAGATCTGTTTTCTTATTGAATTACATATGACTGTTGATACTTCAGGAATTAGGAAGTTAGCGCTTACTGTAAGATTCGGTTATGTTGTCTTTAACTTAAAGATGCTGCTTAAAACTGTGACAGGAGATGCTTAAACACCTCTTCCCCCCACCACGTTGTTTGCAACCATTTTCTTCTAGTGTACATGAACTAGATAAAAGGATGGTTATGTTTAAAAGGCATGCATTCAAATGCTAGGGAATGCCAGAACTGAAGCTGCATGTTTAGCTTTGTGCCTCTGCAGATATTTTTCCTCCCTTGCTCTCCAGCTGGAAGGTCTGTGACTGTCCTCTGTGATCATCGGTCTTCTACAACCTGAACCACAGCTCTTGGATCATCTTCTTCAGCATGTTTGGGAAGCACTGAACCCATGGGTATGTCAGCAGGGACCCTGCCCGTGCTCACATGCCACGCTCCCAGACAGTCCTTGAGAGATCAAGGAGCCATTGCAAAGCAGTCCTGCCTATCCACGAGCTGGGAGTGCTGGTAATGAGCTCTGCAGGCGTGTGGCTTGCTCTGCTAGGTTACCCTAGCTCTGTGTAGTACTTGGTGTGGACAGACTCTTTTAGAAGGGGTTTGTGGGATCAAGTTCTAGGAATGCCAGGAAGATACGTTGAATAGCTTTCAGGTCTTCAGGAGCAATATTGCTTCCTGCAGCACATGGCAGTGTTGTGTGCTGTGTGCAGCTGAGCTGCCTCTGCCTCAACTAGCTCAGGTAATGAGAACAGTCTTTATGGAAAGTCAGATAAACTGGTCCTTTTGCAGAGAAGACTCCTTTCAAAGGGAAAGGGACAGGAATGAGCCCTGGGAAGGAGCTAGGAAAGCAGAATCGCAATGTGGCAGCTATTAAAGAATCCAGAGAACGAGTAACTCCTGGCTACCCTGTCATCTCCAACAGCTAAAAGATTACCAAATCACAAAAATCCCTTCAAGGTGATTAAAGATTAAATGGAAGAATAACCAGACTGATTATGACTGTGTCTCTCCTCCCCTTCCCCATTCTTTCCACATAACCATGCTGTTCTAGGTGAATGCCAGAAGGGCCAGGTGTCCTCCCTTTCCCTCCTGCCACTACCATGAAGTTTCAGGATGCCTTTCAGTGGTCTCCCGGAGCTTTGCAGCTGTGCATTATGGCTTGTGAAGGGAATTGGCTACATAACACGCTTTGGCTCTTCAAACAGTAATTACTTCAATGGAATTATTAGCACAAAGGAAGATTTCTCAGGTGAATGAGGACAGCACAAACATGCAGGTTATATTTTTGTGGACTATAAATAGAGGCCAATCAGTCATGCAATGTAAGTCTCTTCTCCCCTGCTTTCTGGAGAGAACTTATGGGAGGGAGAATAATTTGTGCTCATAAATATATTTATTTATGGGCACAGAAAAATTAATGAGCTGTGGAAACTGCCAGAGAGACAGTCAAAGAGAGATTTTTCAGAGAAGGGTTCACATATATTTTTGCCACTATAAACAAAGATTCTTGGTGACTGAAGCAAAAAAAAGTGAGGAAATCATCTGCTGAGATTGACCAGAATGTACAGAATAAAAAAAAAAAAAAAAAAAAAAAAAAAAAAAAAAAAAAAAAAAAAAAAAAAAAAAAAAAAAAAAAAAAAAAAAAAAAAAAAAAAAAAAAAAAAAAAAAAAAAAAAAAAAAAAAAAAAAAAAAAAAAAAAAAAAAAAAAAAAAAAAAAAAAAAAAAAAAAAAAAAAAAAAAAAAAAAAAAAAAAAAAAAAAAAAAAAAAAAAAAAAAAAAAAAAAAAAAAAAAAAAAAAAAAAAAAAAAAAAAAAAAAAAAAAAAAAAAAAAAAAAAAAAAAAAAAAAAAAAAAAAAAAAAAAAAAAAAAAAAAAAAAAAAAAAAAAAAAAAAAAAAAAAAAAAAAAAAAAAAAAAAAAAAAAAAAAAAAAAAAAAAAAAAAAAAAAAAAAAAAAAAAAAAAAAAAAAAAAAAAAAAAAAAAAAAAAAAAAAAAAAAAAAAAAAAAAAAAAAAAAAAAAAAAAAAAAAAAAAAAAAAAAAAAAAAAAAAAAAAAAAAAAAAAAAAAAAAAAAAAAAAAAAAAAAAAAAAAAAAAAAAAAAAAAAAAAAAAAAAAAAAAAAAAAAAAAAATCCCAGCCCAAAACAGCTGATCATGCTTTCTTTTTCATTATTATTACATGTATGAAAGGAATATCCTGGGTTCAATTCACAAAGCTACTGGAAGAAGTCATGTAGCCTCCTCCACACTTCTTGGAAATCTCATCCATGATGAGAGAGAACTGGGTCCCCAATCAGGTCTTCTACTTTTTTGCCTGAGGCTGTGATTTGACATGACAGTGGGTTTGGTGACAATACCACACATGTTCCCACCCATTTGACTGCTCCAGCAGTTGATCCATGACAATTTGTACAGTCACACTGTTACTGGAATCAAGGATGGCTCTTGCAGAAAAAACACTTAGCAAAAAAAATGTACCTGATTGTTTTTTACCCTAATATAAATGGGTTTATTACTGTGGTTCGTGACACACCTGGGTGAGAAGACAGCAAGAAAAACTGAAAAGATTTAATTGGTAATTAATACTTCATTGCTTCATTTATGATCAAAAGTGCCTTTATGTGTATTGATTTATTATTTTCCACTCCAAGAGAAGTTTATGTGAATGGAAGTCATGCACTCTTTGTCAGACAGAGCTTTATACTCACAGCAGGAGTAGTAATTGAAATAATGATTTCGTACTATCTTCATATTTACTTAGAGTTTCAGAAAAAATCTGCAGAAATGTGGGACACCATTACTGCCTAAAATCAGATATGTTTATAAAAGGACAAGGGGGCTGAAGTTTTTGAGAGATTTCTTCCAGAAGAGCAAAAAAGTATAAGTGTGGATATGAGATTTAGCACGTATTTAATTCTACAGATGTCCAAACCAGCACAGAAGTCCTTTCAAAATGTGTATTTTTGTGCTTCCTCTCTTCTTTTCCAAATGGTCACAGATCACCAGAAGTCTTGAAACCATTTACAATTAATTTCATGAGTCCCAATATTTAAATATGAGTTCAAGACTTTCACTGGTTGATTTGACAGGACTTGGGAGGCCCACTTACATTAAACCAATGCCTAACATTTTTGCAATTGTAGTGGAACAGGAATCTGGAGAACAAAACATGAGCCAGTTAGAACAAAAATATTGTTTGTTTTCTAATAGATGGCCAAAGCTGGGCATACCCTCTGGAATTTGATATCTAAGTGACAATAGTAATAATAAGGAACCTTAAAAAATAGCTCTGATATTAGATATTTTAATTTACAAGTTTCAATTACATTTAAAAATCTCATTTTGTTCCAAGAAAATTACAAATGCACATCCAGGGAAATTCATGCTGCCCATAGTTATGATTTTCCTGTAGAAGCAAAGGAGGATTTTAACAAGAATTAGTCAAGATCAGCAAGTTACAATAATTTCTTGAAAATATTTTAACTCCTAAACTGTTATTTCATATTTAGTTAGCACTCAGTTGTATGGCTGGTTGTCAAAGAGAATATATAGAGATAACTGATCTTCCATATGCACCCTCTACAGTAACAGGATCTGTGTACTGTGATACAGTAAAAGGAGTGCATTCCTTTGTCTTACGCAGAAGACATCCAAATAAAATACCACTTTTTCTTTGTCTAATATCTTCTACTTTATTTTTTACAGAGTAGGTTTTTTTATTTTATTTTATTTTTTTAAGCTGTATTCTCTGCTCACAGTGATTTCACACTGCTTTATCTTCACTGACTTTGGAAGAATTGCATCTGAGTTACATGGGTGTGATTTACTGGGAATGAAGCCCATTACAGATAATTAACTGTAGTGCATTGTTATAATTCTTTTTATTTAAGAGAATTTTTTCCTCCCTTTCCCCAGGGTGTGTTCCATCTGCTCCAGGATAGGAGGTAGAAAGGGAAGCTACTTATTTTTCATGTTTTTAAAGGCACAGAGACCATGAAGAAGGATAGCTGTGTCCAACTGTCACGAGACCTTTTTTTCCTATACATTTCTTCCTGATACTGTCTGGATTGCTGGGGCATAATTATTTTGGCCAAAGACAAGGTCATCCCGGAGATCAACAAGCCATTAGAAAGAGGCAGAGAAGGCATGAGAACAGATTAGACATTTAACTGGGGCATGGACATCATTGCCCCAAATCCCTTCTGGGACTTCTACAGGCAGCCTGAATCTGTGTGCAGCGTTTTTGCAGGCAGTGGTCATGAGACACCAGCTCGGAGTCCAAAGGCCATCCCTCCCTTTCCTTGGTGTGACAGATGCCCCAAGGCAGTTCCTCACTCCAGGCAGCTGCTGTTTGCTGGGTTTGTCAGGGCAGACCAGTGCTCCTCGGTGCTGAGCTGCGTACCTCAAGCATTTTCGTGTTCACTCCCTTTGTTCACCTGCATCATGCATTTGTATAAGAAAACACCTTGAAAAGTATCTCAAAAGCTGGCTTGGACGACTGGACGCATGTCTGACCTTTGGGACTTGGGTGCATTGTGGAAAGTGAGTGTGTGTTAAAGCAGCTCTCTTGGGGAGGGTGTTTGCTGACTTTGGGGGGCTCACTGAGAAAATGGAAAGGCTTTTGCCTCTGCTTTAATAACAAACATCAGCTTCTTTTTAAGTCTGTTGGTGTGAACAGAAAGAAAGGCAAGGCCCTGGAAGACAAAGCCCTGAGAGTTAATTTTGATACACTTTTCATACATCTGAAGCAGATATAAAGCATTCCAAAATTTCTCCCTCATGTTGGTTTCCTGTGGTTGATTTACAGGCTGTGACAGAAAATCCATTTCTGTTCCTGTAGATGCTAAATTCATTACCTTGCCACAGAATTCAGATTCTCCACTTCTCCTTGAACTTCAGCTTGTTACTATGGCAACCAGCGCCAGACAATATATTTTTCTTCTCACTATTTTCCATTGGCATGGTTGCATATTGCAGTAAAAATAGTATCCTTTTGCAATATTAATAAAAAAAAAAATCACAAAAATCACTGGTTTTTATTAAAAAGTTTCCCCGTATGCTGTGATTTTAGGACATACATTTTATATTCAGAATAAGTCTGATTAATCAAAATAAAATAAAAAACTTTATAAATTAACAGGACATATTTTCCTTACAGCTGCACTCAAAAAGCTTTTTTTCCCCTTTCTTCCTTCAAACCTTCCAAAAGATGGACATTTTAGCTTACAGTAAAATGCTTTCTTAAATGGATTGCATTTTTCTTCAATAAATAACCAGTCACTGTTCCCTGTTTCAGATGTTGCCTCCTCTGTACAGTTGTCAGAAGTATTGAGGGATTAGCTTGCCAGTAAAAGTCCATGCCGTTTTGAGCTCGTCTCTCTCTGAAGTCTTGTTTAAATTCCAAATTGGTTTCCGAGGGGGGTGTCTGTTCTTTGCTGCAAGAAATCCAAGGAATGTCAGGAGGATGGAAATGAAATCAGTCAATCAATAGTTTGCCCTTGCTCTCCTGAATGAGATGGAAGGCTGATAAACTAAGGCAAGTATTAGATGATTAGACTGATTGGCAGTGCCCTGGCCAGAAACAGCAGAGTCTGAAAAAATGAATAGAAGGTATTCAGGAATTCAAGGTTTCAAGAATAATGAAGTCGGGACTAATTTATTAGTAATGGCTGACATACATTAACTGGAAAGATGTTTATCCACACATATAATGCTTTGTTCAGCCTTCCCTTACATATATAATTTATTTAAATGAACAGTTTCTTAGCACATGATTGCACTGTGTGAGCTTGAGACTTGTACAGGGAGTTGCACTGCAAAATATCTATGCAAGAGAAGAGTTTAAGTGGCAGAAGCTCTCAGTAAATAGGGTTTTTTGCTCTTCATGAAGAGCATGGAATTATGTTACTCTGCAGCTACCTTTCCACATGTCTTCCACGAGTGTTTAATCTTTCAGCTGGTTTTACTGCACCATTCTTACTGCAGTGCATAAGGGGGAGACAACTGCTAATGAATGGATTTTCTTGACAGCTCTCTGAGATGAAAGCACACTGATATCCAGGCTTGTGGATATGTCATCTACGTGTCTTAAAGCCTAAATTCTACCAGACAAGTCATCCAATCTGAGAAGCCCATGAACTAATTTACAGAGCTTTTAGATTTTTGTGTTGCACACCCAGGATGCTGGCATTCCCTGACTACAGTTACAGCTGCAGATTAACCCTTTAACATGGCTTAATTAGCAGCACAGCCCTGATGACTCACATGACATGACACACCATATGCATTACCTCAGGTAGGAATCCTGTAAGAAAGTTGTAAGACGATCATGAACTGAAAGTTCATACTAAAATACCTTTAAAAAGTACTTAATTGATGTCAGTGTATCTTGTTTAGTTCTTGGCATTCCTAATTTTTGATTACTTATATATGAAGCTGTAGTATTATTTTAAGGCTTTGTTAATGGTTACCTCCTAATTTCCCCCCCCCCCCAGGCACTATATTTAGTCTCCGGTGAGGTAAGGATGAACAGTGACAGCACAGAACAGACAAGACCGAATATTTCTCACCTACCACTTGTTGGTCAAAGATTAGACCTCTAAAGATGAAGCATGTACATCCTTTGGCAGCAGATGGGGAGAATATTGTCCTTCAAGGTGCCTTATGCCTGAGATCTGAAATAAGTTGAAGCAAGAGTAAGGTCTTTGCTTTACATTTATAATTTTGAGTTTACCATGAACATAACTTTTTTTTTTTCCCCATGAGGCAGAAGGATGTTCTTCAGGGCAGATTTAGCACCTCTCACATTTGGGCCCAGATTCTTTAATCTTGACCCTCTCTTACTTTTTATTACTCTATACTGATACGAACATGTGACTGTGTCATTTTTGCATAGTCATTTGTGGGAATATTTGTGTAAGAAATGAAAATTATAAACTTTCCTGGAAAGAGACAGCTTCTAGACCTTTCAAGCACTTACATTTCACTAGCAGTTATATTGCTCATTTTTATTCAATAACTACTCTGAAATTGAATGTTCCAGAGTTTGACACTGTACAAATAAATGCCACTGAGAGCAGTACATCTGGTTTCAATAACAACAGCAATAATTTCCAATATTTGTTTTCATAATGAAGGACCAGAGTCCAACAGCATTACTGGTGAGAAGAGCACTGAAAGTGAGAAGGGCATATAATTTATTACACATACAAGAACTATGTTAAAAGAACATTATTAAGGTTGTAAAGTCAAACACTTGAGACTTAGGAAATGCCAGAATTAAGGTGGTCTGTGCAACTTTAATTTGACCTCGTCAGTGTATGCCTCCAGATAGTCTTTAGTTACATGAATGTATGTGATTTCTCTCCAAGACACCCACCTCAGTCAGTGCACAGAGAGTGTAAGTTTCCCATTTAAGGAACAGCTATGCAATACTTATTTTCCTTCTCGTGTCTGGCATGTGACACTTTTGCTCTGCACCACGCAAACCTTGCTCTGAAGGAAAAATGGTTCATTTCCTCCCATACAGTTTTCTCTTTCTCGTCGCTGCTGCAACTCTTTATTTTGTAGCATCATTTCTGTAGAAATCTGTGTGTGTTAATGAGTCTGTGGCAGAGAGGGGGCTGATGACCTAATGCTCACACTGCTACTTTTGATCTGCTACTTCTTGTCAGCATATTTTGATTACCAGTGAGCAGCTGGGGGACATTAGGTAGACAACCTTCCAATTTAATCTCACCCAAAGAAAACTGACCTGTGTGCTGCAGAAGAGTGCAGGAATGCAAACCAAAGCATGGCAAGTGGGAATGACTGGGAGATCCTCTTCAACACCACACTGCAGCTCAGACCTAAGAGGCTGTGTTAGGCACATCATGTGAGAGGACCATCTGTTTTACAGATGGAGGAACCACACACACAGAGGTTAAAACGAAAAGCATCAACTAATTCTGGATGTGAATGTGAGATAACAGAAATTCAGTCCCTTCAGACTTACCACTTAGAGCAGTCCCTTCTCTGTCCCTTCTCAGACGTTGCCTTGCTGCAGTCACAGACCCATTGACCTGATATTTTCCTGTCTTACTGTTTCATCCCTGTTTTAATTCAAGCTGACTCCTCACTGCACACTAAAATCAGTAAGTCACATAGCCTACTTCTGTATTAGAAAATTACACACAGACAGGGCAAGGGTCATAGCTCAGCTTGCTTCCACACAGCTTTATTTTCTCCCTCCCTCTCAGCAGTCCCAGAAAGCCTCATCCATATTGCTTACTGGGTACACATTCTTGCTCATGTTCTCCTCAAAGCTGTGACTGACCAGCTATTCTTGTTGAGACTATTTTCTTGTCTTTGGCATGGATAATCATGCAGTTGCCGTAGAACAGGGACTATAACTCTGTTTTCTTCCCTTACCAACATCACATTTCCCATATGGGGACTATGAGCTCATACTTTTTTCCATGTCCACAGAGCTTGAAATAAATCCAGCTGTATATAGCCAGGAAATTCCAGCACTTGGTATTTCCATTTCCTTAAAACATTCTATTTGTTTTATCTGCATTTAATTTCATCTGGAGGTTGGGGCTGACAAGTTGCTGATCTGTAAACTTTGCTTGGTTTCATCCCCAGAGCACCATGAACTTTCTCTATGAAGGACAGATGCATGCTCATTAATACCCATGCAGCTTGCACATTCCTCATCAGACAGTGTGGGAACATGGATTTTTTTGTCCCTCTTCCACAGATCCCAGTGGTACCAATGAAAGAAGAAAAAGAAAATTTTTTATAATCTAATCGGTGCATTTGCTACCACACAGCCTCAGAACAGTAGCACATCTGATACTGCTTTGAGTCTGGACTTGACATTGGAACATCAGTCACATTTTCCAATGTTCAGTATGAGGTATGCTGATGTTTAACAGGCAGTCAGAATCGCCTATCCTAAAACAAACAACAAGTAGCACATCTTCTTAAATTACATTATTTGAGCTCTACTGAGCTGCTTTTTAAAAATCCAATATCATAATGCCAAAATAATGACTAAAAGGAAATTATTAGAAACACTTTCTTGTCCTAAACATGATGGAAAATGTTCAGGTAAATGAAAATCTTCCTGTCTACAAACCACAGCAATAAACCACCACCGTTATTTTTCATAGTGGATCTTCATGCCATATGGGTTTTTAATAAAATATGTGACCTAGTCCAAACCTTGGTTATTGCTCCTATCTATCATTTGTTATAAAGACAGCAGACATGTTTGATTTCCCTCATTAAACTGAATCCATTCCTGTCTTTAGGTTATTGCTCTTTCAGGATCACATCTACCACATTCTCAATTGGTTTTAATTATCTTTCTTGCATTCTCTTTTTTAATATGCTCTTTTTCCAAATGTTTTAAATTGTTTTATGTTGATAGCAAAGCATCTTGCTGGGGCATGTTTATTGAAACATGCTACTGAAGAAGCTAATTATAGGGTAGATTATCTTTTTCTTTAAGCAAATGCACTTGACTATTTTGATTTCTTGGCAGAAAGGAATAATTAACAACTATCTTGGATGCCATACCGTGTATATGTGTGTGATCTTGGTGAATAGATGCTAAAGGTTCATGACCCTGCTTTGGTATCCCTTAGATAAGGAAAGACCTTTAATCTCTTTGGAAGGAAAGCTTACATATGTGGTAATAGTAACAAGGAAGTAACAGATTATTCAGAACTGTTTTGTGAGAAAGATATATATGGAAGACTCTGTATAAAAATTTAAAAACTTGGGCTAGTTTCCAATCTGATGTAAAGCTGTGTGGTGTGGTAGACTTAGTCAGAATTTACTAAGATTTACTCTGGGAAATATGACCCAGATGGCATTGTCCTCATGTTGTTCTCTCTTATTTGTCTGCTCATTTTCCAGCCAATTCCGCTGGTGGGTCTTTCCAAACAGGCAAACATGGAAGCAACCAGATGGGAAAAAAACCAGAACGTTAACACCCCAAATGAGAGCAGCTGAAGTTATTCCACGGGTTAAGATGAAAATGTATGGCAAATGCAGACCACTAACATAGGGATTGGAGAGGACTTAACATCTTGTTTTCTGGTGGTTTTCTCTAAGTCCTACTTCTTTGCCTTTTTCATTACACATAGGAAAGAAACCCCCCTTTTCTTGCGTAGACCACTTCATAAAGAAGACATTGACTACTATTTAGCACATCTTCAGCAGCTGAAGGAGATCTCAGTGCCACATAAGCAAAGAGCAGGAAAGCTCATGGTGAGAACTTTCTGAATCTTTAAGTGCCAGAGTATTTTTACACAAAACAAATTGTAGCTACCTCATACTGTGGGTTTAATACTTGCTATTTTTAGCTTTCTCCATTTTATTAAAATAAGTGTCCCTAGTATTTTTGGCCTGTCTGGTTTTAATTTTCTCACATATTCAGTTTCAAGAAACATAGAAGCAAGGACGAAACCTGATTTTTTTCACCAAAGTGTTTGCCTTTTAGGGCTAGGTTCAGACAGCTTACTTTAGGTGCTCAGTTCAAATGTCTTACTGCCTGAAAACGAATCATCCAGCCTCAATGGATGAATACTCAGGGTTGATGTGTGTGCTCACCAGAGGGACAGAACACAGCAGCATCATGGTAGCTGCACCTCTCTGGAACTCATGAGATCAAATCAGAGCTGTGCATTATGTGATTCCCATCACATGGGATGCAGGATGCTGAGTTTCACGGGAGGGTAGGTGTTTGACTGCTGTGCTTGTGTTTCTTTGAAGTGGCCATAAGAAAAGCACGAGGTCCTTCCATGCCACATCACTCAGTCATGAGAGAGCTTTGCAGGAGTGAGGCAACCTAATGATTCAGACAAGGCTGCCTTTATGCACTTGCAGGTGTCTAGGTCAGGGTATGTGGGGGCTTTCATAGACCAGCCTCAAACTTGGTTTTAGTCACAGAACAAAATGTTTGCTGTGCCTACTTAGTACTATCATATCAAAAACATGCCAAACATGGAAGCAATGAAAGGCTGAATAGCAGAATAACACCTTTTAAAGCACATTAATAAAGTTTTCAAAAATAAAAGTAAGTGGAATCCATCAGTCTAAAATACAACCGCTAATCTTTTAAAGGCTGGCATAAGCCTATAACCATAGATTTTGGAGTACTTAAATGATCGTATAATACCAAAATGTTTATATGGGCATGCATGCAACTAAATTTTAGGCCTGTTGTGCTTTTCAGTATGATCTAATGGCTGCTGCACAGAAGCTGTTGTTAGGACTCATAGGCTCTGTTTCTCTTTTCTGCCAAGATTTACAGCTAATGAGATGCTATTTTCTGCACTCCTTGGCTAGTGCAAAACTGCACTTGTTAGGCGTTGTTTTTATGATCTAAGATTTACAATTTCTAATGATCATATGCAAAGAAAACCTTTTATTCACTTAAGCACCATGGGAGACTGTGTGTAACAAAATCACCATGTAATTTTCACTACAGAAACATTGTTGCTTTATAGCCACTGTGATTTTTTAGGCTTACACAAAGAACCAAGTCCTGATCCCTTGGCTTGTGCTAGGCAGAAGCTTTGCACGAATCCCTGTAGAGTAGATTTTAATTTTCATGACTTTGGTGAAGCAGAAGTAGTCCGAAAACTGATAAAAGTGGAATGAATGTTGTTTTCCAGGAATGAACAGCTCATTTTCCAATGCCAGGGAGCAAAGTGGTCTATTGTATTCAGGTGTGTTGAATTCAGCCTGGTTACTTGAAAACAGAATTACTATTCTAAGAAAGAGCATCAGAAAATGTCCCAGAGAAAACAACTTTTTTCATGGCAAAGCAATAAAAACCTCATACTATACCTGAATTAATATAATTTACAGTATCTCTAAAGTCAGCTGTAATTCAAAAAGAAAGAAAAAAAAGCAGTTTCTGAAGTTAGATGGCAACCCTGAGAATTCACTTTCTTTCCTTTTCCATATTGACTTGCTGTTTGGAAGTTTATGCGATGATTTCAGCTCACATAGATAAGATGCAGTGCTTGTTACGGTAGTATTTTGAACAGGTGTGGCATAAGTGAATGGGTAATTTTTTCAGTAAATTGCTCAGGCTGAAAAGAAGATATTGAATTCTTGTAATTTCTACAGATTTTTTGGCTTGTGGTCTCAACTCTAGAGGAATGCATGCTTACATCTTTTGCATGTCCTTTAGAGCAGACAAACCAGTAAGAAAGGGCAAGAAAACCTTGGGGGACGTTGTTCTTGCTACACCAGATAGATAGTGTTGTACCACATTAATATCCAAGATAACGATGCAGTATTGGCAGTGCCATCACCACAAAGGCCAGCAACTAATATGTGAATGTGCTACACCATTGTAGGGGCTCGAGTATTTTTAATCCAAGGTTCAACCCTGATAGGATTTTGTTTCAATAAGAGTACAGATCAACTTAAGTGTATCTAAAGCTCTCATGGCTTTATGCTCTTATTAATTACATGTAGCAAGAAAGTAAGTTTCTGGACCTGGATCTTTTAAAAATTTTTCATTTTGACTATCATACTCTCCTTTATACTGTAAATACATCTAATGATGATGCAGTGAAGCTTTTCTTTCCCACAGGTTTAAAAGACTAATTGGTCTCAGCTGTAATATGGGCCCTTTACAGTCAGCTGGTATAAGTAATTCCTCTGGCTACATGCCATAAACCCAGACTCTTGGTATGGGTTCTATAAAATCCACCTGACCAGTATATTTGCTTCCTGGGATACCATACACCTATGTACATGATTATTCAGTAGTTGAGGACAAGTTTTCAGATGATGTTTGACACTGACAAGAAACTCTGTCTAATGCACTAAACCTGAGAGTATTTCAGTTTGTCTTAATCAAACTCACTTTTTTTTTTAGGCAGTCACTACTGTCCTTACACCTGCCTTTGAGCTTACCCCAAAATTGCAGCCACTCCGATGAGATGTTCACCAGGTGGAGTGTGTGGGTGGTTGGCTTTGCTTGAGGCACAGGGGACAGTCAGGTGGACATTTATGGGAGCATTGCAGTCATGTGTTAAATTTTCTGAAGTGATGGGATGGGCTGTTAAGACCATAAAGGGACCACAGCAGAATTTTGTGAATTTCTACAAAAGAGCAAAGACAAAAGTCTATATCTAGCAAATTGCAGCCAACGAAGAAGCACAAATGACCAGAGTGTTGTAAATATTTGGAACACTAAATATTCTGCTGGCCACTCTTGAGAGAAACAAGGCAAACACATGCGTCCACAAAACCATTAAAAACCCTATCAAAACACATATAAAACCATGACATACCATGCCCTACTGCTGTTTTTGTGTGTTTACGTGTTTTTAAAATCTAATTTGACACCTTCTTCAAACAAAGACAAATGTTGCCTCACTGATTCTGAGAAGACAGCTTGTTTTATCAAAGTTTGTACAACACTGAATAAAGTTTGAAGTCATGGTTTATAAGGCTGATACAACCAACCAAACATCCACCCACCCACCCAAATATAACTAATTCAGACTGCTGTTTCCCCTTTGTAATTCATGCACATGTTGAAAGATACGCTCTATAAAAAATCTTTACTCATTGATTTAGGGTGAGTTTAATCTAAACCACAGAATTTGCTAGAGTAATGTAGTGATTTCTGAACTAGATTTAATCTAGACATGCCATGGATAAATCAACCCCCACAATATAAAGCCTGGGCAAGAAGTTGAATTAAGAATACTTTGTGTATCTGTACTTCATACAGCTGTCACTTCTTTGATTGTTATGTAGTCATTGTCTTAACTGTTTGGCCATCATTTATACTAAAATCATTCATAGCAGTTCATCAGTACAAAAGTGCATCAGTGCTGCCTCCAAGTGTTGCCAAGACCTGGCCTCAAAGCTGAGAATTCCTGCTAAGGTTATCCCGAGGAGATTAAACAATACTGACAAGGGGGGCATTGGTAGGGACATATCATGAGTAGAATAAATTGGTACAATTGTACTATTGAATACCTGCAGCCAGATGGAAGACATCTCCTTCACAGAGCTTGCTGAGTAGGAAAGCAGAGTTATTGCTACATTGCATAGCAAATTCAAGCAAGAGGACAAGTTATCATGCAGAATGAGGACAGGAGTTTTGGTATGAAGGCTCATGGATCTCTGCAAATGAAGCCACTCATATAGCAGAAGACAAAAGAGAAATTTGCTCAGCAGTGCTGGGAGGGGCAGGATATGTGTTTACGAATGTGGGATAAGATTCAGCAGCTGAGGTCTAAGTCATTGCAGGGCACAAGAAAAAAATAGATTGGACCGTGACTGTCCAATTCCAGATGGCAAGTGACCCGTGTATTAAGATATCGAGATACCCAAATCCTGGAGAATGTAGCAAATGGAGTCAGGCCCTCTCGGGCTTCTGGAAAGAACTGGAGGTTTTGTGAGAAAGTCGGGGGCATGTTTTAATCCTATCAGTTCTCAAAAGAGGGAGACTACAAGATGAGAGCAGGAATAAAATAAGCACATAGACAATCTTGAGTTCAACTCCTTTGGGCTGCTGATCTTGTGACATTTCTGGATTATTCATAGAAGTACTAGAGCTTCGTACTTTTAGATCACCAGCATTGGAGAACCCAATAGTAAGGTCCTCACTGAACACACTGAAAGGCTCTGCCCTATTTTGACAAGGTCATACTTTGATTCTAATTTTATATAGTTTATTTGGTTTGTGGGTGTTTTTTAGCTTTTTGTTTGTTCGGTGTTCCCACATCCTCAGCTCTGGCAATCACAATGATATTTGCTAATTAGATGCCTATGTGGTGTGATTTTCCAAGGGCAGATACAAATACCAGCTTCGAGAAGTGCAGAGAGCCATTGTACAATTCAGGGAAATATTAACCCGAGTTCTAATTAAGGAAAATCAATGGCTAACAAGGTGGTTTTGGCTAGCAGAAGTTTAAGAAGCTGGGTGAAGAATGATCATCGTATGATTAAATTTCCATTTATCTCTAATGTGAGCAGCAAAATCCTCATTCAAGGGAGATGAAAAATACCTTACTTAAAATGTACTTTCACTGAAACTGATTGTGGTTCTGCCTCTGATTTTCAAAAGCGCCAGTACAGCCAGTGTTGTGGTTTTCCACATGAACTGAGAAGCTGGTGGTGTTACAGCTCCCCAGTGTACAGTCACCTTTCACTAACACCACTGTCTTACAGAACAGTGCCTGGCCTCCACCCGGCATCCGACTGGCTGAGCCCATGTTGGCAGCCTGTGTCTGAAATGCTCTTTTGTCATACTTCCAAGCTGACTGGGGAGGTCCCTGGGCAAGGCCCTTGTTGGCTGTGTGCCTGTGCTGCACCCTGTACACTGCCAGTGAAGAGTAGCAGTTCCTGCATGCAGGGAAGAAGAGAAGATGGTGATGGCCCTGTGGCTGGTACAGGAGAAAGCTGCTTTTTGCTCCTGGGATCCCTTTGATGGCTGGTTTTGGTGGGATGAGGTGTAATCACATGGGAGGGGGTGGGAAGGGAATGGAAAGAAGAAAAGACTTATGTGCTACTTCTGTGTCTGCAAGTGTTGGTCCCAGATAATGTGATGCTGCTTTAGAATTTTAAAGATGCAGGAATGGAGTAGATCTTCCTGCTTCCTGCTTTCAGTAGCCATCTTTTCTGAGTGAAAATCCTTTCTTACAGTACTACAGAAAGTAAACTTACAAGCTTTGGAAATTTTGGTGCATCATGTCATGCCGAAAAATCCATGAAAACAGCACACATTTTTCCAAACCGGGCACTGCCAAAGAGATTTTCCTTCATGGTCGCAAAAATGAAGCTTTCAAGTGTAACTGAGAATTCTCCCCCTTTCCCTGGCTTTATGGATGCAGGATTTCACTTGCAACAACAACTCATCTTCTACATGGGAGCCTCCGTCACGTTTTCACTCTGTGCCAATCCATCCCCCGTGGAGTGAGCTTATAGCAACCAACAATAAGTGGAGAGGATTGAAGCAGATGTAAATAAAAGACCGGTGAGCATTTTTAGCTCAAAACAATGAACTGTGATCACCTGTTTTCTAAGCAGGCTGAATGGCAGAACTTGTACTTCTTGATCCTCACTAATAAAATAAAATGTTATTAAAATGTTTTGATCTCCAAAATTAAATACCTGCCCCCAAATAATGCTGGGTGCTTTTTGCTGTTCCTTATGAGTTACTTTGTATGCTGACTGTCTCAAGAACAATCACTGTGTCAGATATTTTAGACTGATATTATATTTTATAGCTTAAATGTGCACAGATGTATTTAATATATCTAATATAGTGCAGTTGTCCATATGTGATGCATTATATATGATAATGCGTATATTAAAGAGTCTTTTATAGTCTCACATTATATTTCCATTGTGTAGGATGATGTATTATTTATTCACACACTGATTTCCTCGTACATGTGTGCAGCAGCAAATTTGCATATGTCGTCTGTCTGATATAGTAACAAGCACGCACAAACACATGCTTTGAGTACAAATGGATAGATATTAAACATTTCCTAATATTCTCTTAGCAACAGCATTTTGTTATTGATCACATCACAAATGTGAAACACTTATTCAGCATAAAACATCTCTGTGCTTTCTGCAGTGGCTGCCATCTTTTTTTTTTTTTTCTTCTTTCTTCAAATCCTCTGACCTCCCTTGGGAAGGCTTTTATGCACGTTCAGTATGCTCACACAACTATTTCTACCAGCACTGTTACCATAGAAACCAAGTGATTTCTTTTTTTTTCCAACCTCCTTCCTGTCAGGATTTAGACCTAGTGCCAGACCTTTCCACTGTTAGCAATAATATTTTTTCAATATTTGGACAGCTCTTTTAAAGAAATAATCTGTTTATATTTTCAAGATGTGGTACTTTGTTTCAGGATACAAGTTTTCAGGTACTAACATCAGCCAATCGATTCACATACTTCAAGGAGCTAAACAGCTCTTTCTTTTGCAACATTTAGACCATGACATTTTGTAAGGAAGATGCCAGATTTGCTTATTAATTGTAGACTTCGATTCAGAATGTGAATGAAGGGATTTATGTAATAGGTCAGTGGACTGTGTCTCATGTTTTCATTTTTTTAGAGCTCATTTTCAACACATTTCTTTAGTATACACACCAATAGCTTCCTAACCACAGAGAGACACGTAATTAATTACGATATAATTTGCAAGTTATTGATTGGCATAATTTGCAGTCCTCGCATTAGTAGCTTCCTCATATAAATTTTTAAGTATTTTAATTCTCTGACTACATAACATATTGATTTATTTAATGAACTTATGCTGAGTTAGATACACAACAGTATATATTAATTTTATAACTATTCTATTTGGGCTGAATACCTTATTTCAATTAACATGACGTAGAGAACATAGCTTTGCACTGAATCAACTGACATCTTTTAAGTGTAATTTGACTTAAAACACACGCGCACATTAGGTCATATCTACAATTCAACACAGATATATACATCTGATAATTTTTTAGTTTATATAAAATATTGTACTGAAAAGCAGAACCACAATCACACATTTTCCTGTCTGATTTCAACATCACATTATCTTTTGGATGCAAATATCATGTTACACCAGCAAAATGCAGGAGAAGGAAGAGCTAAGATGATTTGAAGGTGCATTTCTCTCTAGTCATCAGGCAAGCACCAGACTTGCAGACCCTGGTCCAAAGCAACAGAATCTCCTGTAACAAAATTGTCAAGTACGAGGCCACCAGAATGGTCTCTGGTCGTCTTCTTTCCCTTTAATACCTCTTTGGCATAAGAGGTAATTATAATCGTGTAAACACGAAAAACAAATCGTAGCATGTTCCAAGTGCATTTATCCTTCAGTGACAGAAGAGGGAGCAGTTCTTCCTTCGCACTGTCAGGGATCCACTTGGCACCCATCCCCCCTGCCCATGCCCCTCTTGCCAAATGCAAACCTGCTCGATCATAATCCAGACACGGCCGGGTTTTGCTGTGGGGGCAAGCGCCAAGACATTTTGGGGTCGAGGGTGGAGGGGGGACAGACCACCCACTTAGTCTCTGGAGGAACAAAGCTGAAATTCTTTCTGGGTTGCCACTTTCCCTAAGGATATAGTTAGATATCAGGATCTTTTGTGTCTTACTGTATATTTTTATTTGTAACAATGCTTTTTTTTCCTTTTTTTTTTTTTTTTTTTTTTTTTTTTTTTTTTTTTTTTTAACTCGCTCATCACGCTACAAAGAAGCCATGGTGGTGTGTAGTCATCTGGAGTGAATGTGTGCATTCTCCAGGTCTTGTTTTTGTGAGACTTTGTCATGCTGTTGTTCCCAGTCTGAGCTGAGAAGAAACCACGCATGTCTGAATAACGGGGCCCTTTCTGCCTGTTGTAATCCCGAATTGTTACAGTCTAGGGGCCAGCCATGCTGTCACCGTCACAAATTGATTTAACCATCAATTGCAGTGGTCATTAAAGCTGCTAGAAGTCCCAGCCAAGCTGATGAATTGCAGCTGAATGTGAAATGAGCCTCCAAGCCCGTTTCCCACCATCTCATATCAAAGCCTATTGTGTCCCTCCAAAGCAAAGGGTCGGAGGTTCAGCCTGGAGTTCAACAATGGGCTCAGTCAGAAGATAGAGCCCCCTTCGCCCTGGTATTCCCAATTACAGTTTTCTTTCCATACCTTATTGTGTAGTATTTGCATCCAACTAATACGTGGAATTATTGACATACCCCAGTGTCAATGGAGCTTTTGAAAGGTTTATCCCCCAAATATATGGAATCCCAAGCATCTGGTGGCTCCCCAGTAATGACAATGAAACGATTCCCCGGTTTTCCTCCTCCAGCAGTGTAGTCGACTGATCTGAGCTGAAAGGCTATCTTTACTCAGCAGAGATTAGCTGCTTCCAGGCCTCACACAAAAAACCCCCTGGGTCTGCTTCTGGAAGTGCCTTTCCTTCAGATATATTGTTCCCTGGACCTGTCTTGTTACTCATTTTTATATGGAACTTAAATCTGCTAGTCTTTTGCTTTGTGGCTGTAAGTAACAGGGAAAAAAAAAGAATAACGAAAAAAATCTAATGTACACCACTTTTTTTTTCTTTCCTTTTTTTCAAATGTTTAAATTTTTTTTTTATTTCCCTGCTGTGTCTTTCATTTTTGGTTTTTTATTGAGCCACACACAGTAGGCACTACTAGATGAAATCACGTCTGATCCGTTTGGGGAGATGGTGTTTGCATGCTGGACAGACAGAAGCTAGTTTTGCCTGGAGCCTCTGTCCTGTCAAAGGGTGCTTTCTCTGTGGACAAGGGACTCTGTGGCACAGGTGACAAGAGGAGTGTGAAGAGAGATGCCGTGGCTGTGCTTGAGAGCCTGCAAAGTCCAGGAGGCCTCCTGACATGTGCACGGACAGGAAAAAGATATGGGAGGGAGGGGGGAAGATTTAGCAAAGAGGTCACAGGTCCAGACTACTCCAATGTATTAATAATGAGTCAGTAGACAGTTCTGGGCCTGTATTTCCCTAGGCTGTGTTCATCATAGACTGCATGTCTCCACTAAACCTGTGTGGAGATGCTGTTAGCAGAGGACTAACCCACTGTTGGCCTCTGCTCCTCAGTGGTTCCCAGGGAGACCATCAGATGCCTGGTCTTGAAGTCTTTGCTGTCCAAAGACAGAATGGACCAATGGATAAATAAAAACATACACTTTTTATTTAATAGATTCTTTAATTCTGATTGTGTCACAGAAGAGCAGCGTTTTTGTTGAACTCTTGGATTTTTCTTTTCCACTGCATGTAGCAGTAAACTTTCCTTAATGGAAAGTAATATCATGGGTGATTTAATTTTTTTTCATGTTACACATTCCAGGTGAAGCATCTGAAAAGTCCATCAGTGTATACTAGCACCAGGTTGTCTCCACAGAAAGCTGAACTGAATGATTAAGAGATTAAAAAACAGAGTGATATTCTGTTTGTCCAATTAATGGCCCCAGGTAGTAATTTTATGTCTCCATGAGACATGAATCTGAGAATCTGTGATTTAAAAAAAAAAATTTCCCGCTCTCCACTGCAACAAACTCAAGAATTTTCACTTTTTTTTCTTTAAAAACCAGAAAAACAGCCCCAAATAGATAATAACATGGCAATAGGAGTTTCCTCCAAATTGGAGACATCCAGGTTCAAAATCTCTCCACTTTCTACACAGCATAGATAAGTATGCTACCCATTTGATAATGTGAAACTATTCAATAATAATTTCCAGTTGTTTTCTCTCAATTCCTTTCCTGAATAAGGAGTTATTCATTGGGCCAGAGGCACAAATTTGAAGCTCTCACAAACTTGCCTTCTGCTCTGACCACTAAGAAAGAAAGCAAGGCACTATTTTGGCCAAATAAGTAAACGGTAGTCTCAGCCTGACCGTGCAGCCTGAGTGCCAATATTCGGGGAGAGGATGATAGAAAGTGAAAACCACATGTGACATCTTATAATCATGCTGTTCTCTATGCATATGGAAAGTGTTGAAATGCTGCAATGTGAAGCTGGAATAATAAATGGAACAGAATACAGATTACTGTCCAAACTTCAGTAACACTGAAAGGTGCAAGGGAAACAGCTCACAAGTACAGGTACTTATTTACTTTTGAGACAAATTTGTACTCTGAGACCTTCCTCACTTCTCTGCTTAGCTATTGCAAATATCTTTCCATCTGATTTCTACTAAGTAGTAATCAGTGATATTGGAGCTCTGCTCACGCAACTTCCTCACTTTATACAAGCCCTGAAATGGGATGATCAGGGTTCAGAAAAACAACCTTAGCCCATCATCATTGTCCAGTTCCAAGGGAGCAAGGCTGCGCTGAGATAAAACTTTAACAGGAATAAAGTTCCCTTCAGCTCAACTGTCAAAATTACCTCTGTGTGAACTCCTGCACAAATCAAAGCTGAGAACAACACAAATTCCCAAGGCTCAGAGCTGGCTTGCTTTCTCAGGACCTGAAAGGCTGCTGCACAATTACCTGACGGATCATGGCCCTGTAACATTTATGGTAGGTCTTGGAAGAGGGGTTGTCTCCTTGTGAGTTGTTGAGACACAAAGGAATTGGGAGATCTTCCACTCTGGTGAAGAATAAAAATGTTTATATTACAAACTTGTCTTCCACTGAAAAAAATCAACCTTGTCCTAGCAAAATTTATATTCATAAATACATATCTATAGATTTTTGTAACATTGGATTCATTGATAGATGAAGGTAGCTTTTGTCCTATAGGACTGCATCCTCCAAGTCCACTGAGAACAAAGATTTTTTTGCAATATTCATCTATTGCAAGGAACAGACTTAGCTGGGCACAGAAAACAATTTTTTTCTAAGAGCATTGGAGTGGAAGAAATTATTTTTCTTACAGGTTAATGTCCTAGGGCCTCTAACCTCTTCATAGCATCAGCCCTCTTTTTCATGATGTCTGTGATGGTACTGCTACCCATCAGGAGCCAGAGTGAGTGTAGGCAGCCACCTATGCACACCCTGCTTGGCCATCTAATATGAACAGCTGTCTTATGTTCACATGGTGGCAGCCCTCACTCACCTGAGCTGTCTTGTCTGCTGGCTAGTAACTTTCACAACACATCAGCAGCCCTGCAGACTTCTCCTGTTACATGTGTGATGGAGTTAAAATGGGCACAAACTGAACTGCAGGAGGCTCCCTCTGAAGATGACCTCCAGAGGTCCGTTCTCTGGAGACTGTTCTGGGATTTTGTAAAAGTTTCAAAAGTTATTAGCAGGATAGACTGACAGGCAGACACACGATTCCTCTCAGCAGCTCCATGACTTGTTTTTGTATGGCAAGCGGGGTAAAAACTTAGAAGTCTTCTGCAGAAGACCTGTCAGGATGCAAAAGGTAGTTTCATAAATACTGAAATATAGAGATATTGAAATTATTTTTGCAAGGAAAGATATTTTCAATAGTGCTTGTTTTTAGCTGTAGAGCACTGAAGATAAGCTAATTTTTCCTCAAGGTGGACAATTACTCTGCAAGTGCAACTGATATTAATACCCATAATATATTATTAACTTGACATGATTAACTTATTAACTTTTGTAATAAACATTTTCTGAACTATATTCACTGTGCATTCCAGAGTTCATGGTTAGTTGTACAAAGTAATATATTTGTAATTTGTATTTTTGTGATCAAAAAATGGAAATAAGAATTTAATAACGGCAATAATGCCACATTAAAGAACAGGTATTTTATATAGAAATGTATTTCACACATGCAATGTTGAGGGAATAAAGATGTTTATTTCACTTTACAGAATTTTTTTTTTACTTTATATTTTTTCACACATAAAGCATTGAAAAGAAAAAGCACTGTAAAGACATCCTTGAGCCAGCTACATCTGGAATGTCACAAGAAATCTAGACCCTTAATATATTTTTTAATTTTAAGATATTAAAATAAGAACTGAAAGCCTTTGACATTAACTGTAGGTGAAACCACTCATTGAAGTATTTACAATTCACTAAGTCAAATAATATGCAATAAGTGGCAATTGCAACAGCAGATTTTCCCAGTCTTCCATGCCCTTCTGAGCATGACAATCATTTGGTGGTACCCCAAACATTTACAAGACAATTTTTTTTTCGTTATTTTCATCTGATCCTGAGATCAGCTCAGTTGGTCAGACCATGGTGCTAATATCACCAAGGTCATGGGCTGACCTCTGCATGGGCCATTCATTTAAGAGTTGGACTCGATGATCTTTGTTGTGGCCCTTCACACTCAGAATATTCTGTGATTTTGTGTATTGTTAGGTTTTCTCCTAAAACCTGGAAACAGTCCATTAACTCTCAACACCTACTCACAATTCAAGCATAACAATCGGTGTCTCAAAGCAGTTGCAGAAAGTGTTCACGCTTCACAAAACCATGGGCTTTGGTTTGTTTGCTTATCTAGAACCTGGATGTTCTCTGTCAACTCCCTGAACCTAACTGATCTGCAGGACTTTGTTGGATGTTTCTAAACAAGCCACTAAAACCCTTTTTGCTCTCTTACTTGTTAAGTGATTGTGGCTCTAGAAGTGTGTAATGTCTCTGACAAACAGAAGGTGAACCCAAGCCAGCCTGGTTCAATGCCCTGTGCTGCTCTAAGATCCTGCAGCATGCACATCCTTGTCATCCTGTCCAGGAGGCAAAGACGCCTGCTAACTTTGACAAAATATGAGCAACCTATGTGAGTTTCTGGGCCTGGGCTAATGCATCACTTTTAGATGTTAAGCCACCACTATGTTTCAGTGTCCATCTTTTTTGATTATATTTGTTTATGATTCTTTTTTTCATATAATTTTGCTATGGAAAAGCTCTTTGGTAACATATTTTTATGTTTAACACTGGGGCTTATATGTTTTTAATTTCTTTTTCTTTTCCCTTACTTGTAGGTCTGCAAGCAGAATAAGAATTACTTCCCTCAGAAGAAGAAATTATTATTTCAGTTTGGAATCCAGGAATAATTGAAACAAAGTTGTTGTCAAACCATTGTAAGCAGCACATAAATAAAAGTCAAGGTCAGTATGGCTGCAGCTGTCCACTTGCCATTAAGAAAAAGGCATATTTCTGGGGGCAAGGCAGCAGGACCTGAAAAACTCTGCTGCTTCTGTACATGCTCAAGGTAAAAGACTTAATAAGTTAGGGTTGTTTCCCAACAGAGATTGCAAAAGGCATTCATACTTGAATTCATGAAAGGAAAAATACATTTATTCCTGTTATTTCCTTTCAAAATATACAAATGATTCTGTGCTCTTTCAATTGTTCTTTAAGGATTTCTGTTCTGGGTACTCAGTCAAATTCAGAGTCCTGCTTTCTTTGGGGTGAATTTCCAAAGGAAGAGTTGAGGAGACTTCCCAGGCCACCACAACACAGAGGGCTGGCACTCAACCCTAATCCCGAACATGCACTCAGAGACGTGTTTTGATTTCCATTTCTGCTGCGTTTCATGTGATTCCCAGGTAGCCATGGAGAGGTTTTTCCAAACATATGGTCTTGTTATGGGTGCAAGCCAAAGTGTACGAAAGGCTGTGCAGACACTCCCACTGATATTCATGGTCCTGCTCCATCTGCTGCACCCGAGGAGCCATCTATGCTCACCACTTCTGCATTTACAGGAAATGCTGAAGTAATTTGCCATTTATATTAAAATGCATCAAATGTAAGGGAAATGGTGTATCTAGGTTGCCAAAAATACATTATGTGGTTGGCTGTAAAAGTAGGTGGCAGGCACAGCAAATGGGATTACTGTATTCTAGTTTTTCCGTGCTGCCATTTCCCCCTGCCTCTTCAAGGAGAGTAGCATTAAGCTTTAATAAATTGATATGATCTGTAATTAAAATATCAGACTCAATTGGCTCCTGAATGTATTACTTGCCCAGGGATAGGTTCAGTGATGTGGTGACCGACATCATTCTGCCTTTTGAATGTAGAAGGATTATTTTCTACTTCAGAAGCCTGATTTTCACTAACACTTCCAGTCCTAAGTCACTTGGATATTTCTGAAAAAGTCATATCCCCTCTTTCTTTTGGAAAGGAAAACTCTGCAGGAAAACACTGTTTTGTAAGAATACAGCTGATTAAAAGGCATGGCAGTGAAAACAAATAAATAGAACTTAAGACAGATTTAGACTAAATAGAAGTGTTGGGGTTGAGTTTCTCTCTGGAAGAAAACCTTGCTGGTGTCCGTCAGCTTAGAGCAGGAGTGAATCTATCCCATGGTTTCTGGTTAACTTACAAAAGCAGGAGAGACTTGTGGAAACACACAAGGGAAACTCTCATGAAGGCCATTTTAGACTATTAATGAGATAAATGTCCCTGATGTCTCCTGATAGCCCATGGGGAAAACAAGGCTTCTCCAGAGGGTGATTCAGAGTGAATGTAGCAGAATCTGATGCTTTCTCTGGAGAATCGTCTTTCTTCCCAGGGGCTGCAGAAATTACTCCACTAGCCCTAAAGTTGCTTTTGGAAATGCCCACTAAAAAGCACAGGCAAGGAACTGATAGAAAATCAATCAAAACCAAGAGTTTCAAAACATTAGTTCTGAAGAGAAATCAAACCACAATACGTTTTGCTGAGCTGTGGTGCCATATGCAAGGCAGGCTCAGAGGGTAGGGAGAGCTCTATCTCCTCCTTAACTGGTCTTACTCAGAGAGTAGACATTTTCCAAGTGGAAGTCCCAGTGTTTTCCACTTGCTAAATCTCCAGTTAAAATTTTCAAAATAGCAGACTCCCTGCTGTAGCTAATTCTTACAACTTCTAGGCTTGTTGCTGTGAAGCTGGGCAGTCTCTAGTCCCACAGTGGCTGCTGCTCTCACTTCTCCATAACTACATCCACTTCTGACAAGCTGCTCCCTCCCTTTGAGCATCTGCTCTGCGTTTGTCTGCTCAAAAGGTTCTTCTGTATTATTTTGGTCTTCAGTAGCAATTGGCCCTTTGGTGCAATGACTAGCATAAATTATATAATCAGGGTTTCCTGGGAACTTGCAGGACTCCATGGTTGGTCCCCTTCCATCTGTTTTCCAGAGTTCTACCAGGCTTAGAAAACAAGTCATGAGAATATAACAGTGTGGTAACTATCACCAAGGGTAGCTTGCATCTTCTGCTCCATCTCAGCAAGAGGTTAAATTACACAATACTTTGCTGTATTTTTCCACTGTACTCTATGACATCAGTATTCTTGCCATCATAAAACCAAATCAAAACCAAGTTTTCCTCCCTTCTCATTAAGACATGCACTACATATTTAAGATTGTCTCTTGAGAAAATTTTTATGGACAAATATTACAGAATAGAGAGCAGATGTTTATGATCTCTAATTCCAAGCAAGTTCCAGCCTGGAAACTTAATTGAGGCACATTTACACTGATTTCAGGGGAGCTTTGCCCAGATGAGTGTTGCCAGTTCCAATCCATATTTGTTTCTGTACTCTTTAACATTTACATTAAGTACAGATGGACTCAAACAGAATCCAAATCTAAATTAAATCAAAGTTTCAATTACCTGTCTCCAAATGCTCAAGCTTTTCTTGCATCTAAAACGTAAGCAGTAGATGATGAAGTGAATGTGTTTCAAAAATGCTCAGAGCTATCTCCAATTTTACCAGATGTTCCTGGGGCTCATTGTTTTTTGTAAGGGTGACATTCCTATAATCCATCTTGCCCAAATACGGGAACACAGTATAAGTTTCTCTCTTTATTGCCCAGAAAGAGAAACCTAAACCCAGAAATTCCTACATTCTGTTTATATATATGGTCACTAGAGGAGAAGAAGAACACTTCAGACGCACTCAGAGCTAAAACACTTCGACAAATCTTGTCTGTTAAGGGGCAGATGGTTAGAGTACAAAAGGATGTGGCTTAGATTTCTCTTACCAATATAAGCATTTTTCCACTTACTTGTAAAAAGTTTACAGGTTCTTGCCTGCTTGAAAATATAACAGCACATTTATCTAACAGAAGGAAGGGTTTTTTTTTTGTACAAACTATACTGTGGAATGATCTTGGTATCAAATGACATTACAGACTGAAATGAGATGGAAATAATGAAAACAGAAGCAACAGTTTGTTTGCCTTTTCCAGAAACCCTCCACTGGCAGCTCCAAATCAGAGCTTTAAAAAAAAGTCTTGTGTAAAACTAATAACAAGGTCAAGATTTTGGTTTCTGTAATTTGATCCATTTTATAGACTTATTTTCTTTTTCCTCATAAGGAGGTAAATATTACTTCTGGAGGTTTGTTTACTCAAGCCTGTTTTAGAATGTATTTTACAGCTAGGGGTGTCAAATCTATTCTCTGTTGGTGGGAGTTAAAGAAGACTGTGATCTATGGATAGTTAATTCCATTTTTTCAACTAGTTCTGTAGGAATGTGACATTCATGAATGGCCTACCTCCAGCTGCACAGGCATCTGTAGGTGTCTTTAAAAGCAGTGAACAACACATCAGTGTGGGAATAAGATGGCAGAAAATCCATGAATGTATAAAGCTTACAGAGTGCGGTTAATTATATAGATGAAGAAACCTCCATAGCTTCCACTGCTTTTACTACATGCTCTACTTTTGCTAAGCAGGTTATACTAGTGCTCTGAAATTCAATTTCTGTTGATAAGTTCCTAAAAAAGCCCATGCTAAAACCAATACATCTCTTTAAAAAATTTTTCTGGTGAATATATTGGCATGAGAAGATCCATGCTAGGTCGTAGCTGAATTTCATCAAGCTCATTACCCTGAGTTAACAGTTGACAATGAATTACTTAGGGAGCAAATGTAAAAAATGAAGAACTCATAAGCCAAATAAGCTGTTGCTCCTGGAAGCAGACTAACAAAGAAGGACGCTGACTACAAAGGGAATGATGATGAGTTAAGAGTAAGGTAGTGATGGTGAGGGAAGAGAGTTATGGTCCTGTAATTCAGGAGAGGACACCTTAGGGGGGGTTCGGGAATAATGAAGGAGAGAGTAAGAGATGAAGGGACCCCCTAACCCTGCAGAGAGCCCTGTGACACCTATAATTTCCTGCAATGTCCCAACCTCAGCTGACACCCTTCATGAAATAGAACTCCTCAAGCTTTCCTTCCATCTCAGTCTTTCTTTACTTTCTGAAACTTCCCATCTCCAAAATTTGTGCTATTTCTCCCATTCCTTCCTTCTTTCTTCACCAGTGTATCTTCAAAATTCACCGTGATGTCACCACAAAATTCAGCTTTTTGCCCCAGGGATGCAGATAAGTAAGATTCTTTGTTCGCTTGTTTTCTCTTTTGTTTTCTTTTTTCCCCCCGGCCTTCAGGACAAGAAAATATAATGCATATGCTATTGGTGAAACATGAACTGATTTTGAGAACAAGGATGTTTGCAGCAAACCTTCCCGTGATTACCTTCCCCTGCTAATGTTTTTTCAGTGGGATCTCAGGTGCTTGAACTGGAACAGGCTGGAAGGTGATGAAAGTGGAACAGAAGTTGCCTTTTTCAATCAAACTTCTGCTGTAATTTCCATTAATTTTCTGAGGAAATAGCTGAGATCATGACAGATACAGGATAGTATTTTCCAGCTATGATTTGGCTTGTTTACATCAGCCGGAGTAGGATTTCAAACCATTTAACATCAGCATAGTAAGGAAGATTTGTTTCCTTCCTTCTAGAATGAGCAGTAAAATGTAGGAGAATTTCTGGAATAATAATGGATAAGAAGTGATTGAGGCATAAAACTAATTTTACTGATTTAATAGTCAAAAAAATGATTTGATGCAATTTCATAACCTTGATGATATACTAAACGACAGAAGATGACAAAGATGTTCCATATCCTAGCAATAAAAACTTGAGAGACTTTTTTCAATCAGTATTTGGTCTCACAGTCCTGATTTTGAAGGAGATGCTGAGTGCCACTAAATTCCAATGGCAATGGCTATTTCACTTTGTTGGATTGAAGCCTGAACTGGCAAACTCTTCAGGGAAAGGTGATGATTTTATGTCCCAAAATCACAGAATTGTTGGTGGTGGAAAGGACCATCTGATTCAAGCCGCCTCCTCAAGCAAGGATGCCTAGTGACAGCAAGGACCATGTTCAGATGGCTTTTTAGGATCTTCAGCTGTGTAGACTGCATTACCTCTTAAGGCAAGCTGTGCCAGAGGTCAGTCATCCTCACAGTAAAAAAGTTCTTTCTGACATTCAGAGTGAGTCTCCCGTGTTTCAGTTTGTGCCCACTGTCTCTGGTCCCGTCACTGGACACTCTGAAAAGAGCCCGGCTCTGTGCCCTGTGCACCGTCTTTTCAGGTATTTATATATGTGATATGATCCCTCCTGAGTCTTCTCTTCTCCAGGATGAACAGTCCCTGCTCTCTCACCCTTTCCTTATAGGAGAAATGCTCCACTCCCTCCATCATCTTAGCGGTCTTTTGCTAAGGATTGTCTCCGGCGCACACTGAGGAGCCCAGAGCTGTACCCAGCACCCCAGGTGTGGCCTCTCCAGTACTTAGGAGAGGGGAAGGATCACCTTTCTCATTCTGCTGGCAGAAGTTTGCCTAATGCAGCCCAGGATACCATCATTGTGGCCTCTTTGGTGCAAGGGTATGTTTGTGGCTTATCTTAATTTGGTGTTCACCAGGACACCCAGGTCCTTTTCTGCAGAAAATTGGGTGGCCCCAAGAATATACTGGTCGATGGGGTTTTTCCTTTCCAGGTTCAGGACTTTTCAGTTCTCCATTTTGAACTTCAAGAAATTCCTGTCAGACCACTTTCCCAGCCTGCTGGGTTCTGGATAGCAGCATCCCTCTGGTGTTGGCCACTCCTTCCAGTTGCGTATCATCAGCAAACTCCATAGTCCAGATCCAGTCCATGTTAATGAAGATGTTTAACAGAACTGGACTGAATGTTGGGTACACCGGCCCTTGGGTACACTGCTTGTTGCCAGCCTCCTTCTAGGCTTTGTGCCACTTATCATCACACCATGTCCAGATCATGTAAGAAATAACCACAGTAAAAAGCAACTCTTTACGTGGTGGTTTGCACAATAAGTAGGTTGCAGGCACCAGAGCAGAACTGGAGAAGCCCAAGGACATCTTCTTCATTTGAATGCAAGTATTTGCAAAGCTTCAGACTTCTATTGGTCTGCAATGTGGGTCATTCGTGTTTTGGTGCTTTCTTGGTACATCTTAAATCTGTTGAACTGGAAACTGTATTTTAAGCTACGTGTTGGAGAAACAGTCTATTTGCAGAACTCTGACAGATGATTCATTCCTTGGAAGACTAGCACTAATATTAATTTTGTTGAGAAATATGAGGGGAATCAGGACCATGGCAGAAAAGAAAATGTCTAAATTTTATTAAAATGTTTTTAACACCTAAATCATCGATAACTGTAGAGCTTTCTCTATACAGGAAAGAGTTAAGATATAGGTACAATTGTAACCCATACAGTCCTTCTACTTCCTACATCTAGTAAAATGTGGGGTTTTTTTTATGGAGAGAATTAAGTGACACCTCCTGGGTGCTTGATTTTTGTCTTAGTGAAAAGTGTCAAATGCAATAGCTAACAGAGGCATCTTTGCCTTTCCTTTTTGGAGGTACTGCTCTCTCTTCCAGTTGCTAATGTTTGCAAATTATTTTACATGAATAATTTCTTGGGCTATTTCTATCCATTTTAGAATCATAGCATCATGGAATCATAGAATATGCTGAGTTGGAAGGGACCCATCGGAGCTGGACCCATTGAGTCCAATTCCTGGCCCTGCAGAGCACCACCCCAAAAATCATAGTGTGTGCCTGAGGGCATCATCCAAATGCTTTTTGAACTCTGCCAGACTTGGTGACCATGTCCCTGGGGAGCCTGTTCCAGTGCTCAGCCACCCTCTGGGTGAGGAACCTTCTCCTGATATCCAACCTAAACCTCCTCTGACACAACTTCATTTCATTCCCTCGGGTCTTGTCACTGGTCACCACAGAGAAGAGATCAGTGCCTGCCCCTCCTCTTCCTCTCAAGTTGTAGACTGCAATGAGGTCTCCCCTCAGTCTCCTCCAGGCTAAACAGATCAAGTGACCTCAGACATTCCTCATAAGGCTTCCCCTCCAGATCCTTCACCATCCTCGTGGCACTCCTTTGGATGTTCTCCAATAGCTTAATGTCTTGTGGTACCCAAAACTGCACACAAAACTCAAGGAGGATTTAACTGAACTTAGACAAAAGGCTTCTGAGGTTATGGGGGATTCCCAGGTGGACTGATCAAGTGATCCCCCGAGCTGACTTTCCTCTTGATAAAAATCAGGCTGGGTCTTGTTTTTTTTTTTAATTATTATTTGGTTGGTTGATTCTAATTTCTTAGATCAAGGTTATATTATTCTAAATTCTTCAGAACAACAGAATCATTGTACAAATAGACCTGAAGTTGTTATTAATCCCAGTCACATAACCTGAACATGTTCATGAATAAGTCAGTAGCTGCATGCTTGTGCACACACACTCTCTTATTCTCCCTTTTTTTTTAGGATTCATTCTCTTCTACTCAATTGGTTTATGTTGTTTCAATATTTTAGTTGATTGGTGTAGAAAAGGCTGTAAATATACACAACGGGCTTGCCAGGTACAAGAAATACATGCATGCTTATTTTCTAAGGCGGTGTTTTCTATAAAGTCTCAGTAGCCAAATTGCACAAGCCAACAACACAAATGCAAAGTGATGTGCTTTTTGCTGCTGTCTTTTTGAGGAAAATGGGGGTCTTATTTATTTATTTATTTCTCTATTTATTAATACAGTATCTGCAAAGCACCTGCAATGGCAGCCTCCTCAGCAGCCTGACTGGCACCCTGGTTTCTATGGCAACTGGAAAAAAGGGAACTTAGTGAAATGAAAGCGGCGAATGCCTCAGCTTTACTGGTAGTAGGGGAAAAAAAAAAGGAGGCCTAATTTACATTCTGGTGCATAAATCAGCTAAGTGATGTTTCCTGAATAATTTCTTTGAAACTGCACATTCATGGGGAGTTTATATTTTTTTATTAGGGAAAAAAAGAAATTCCCCACAGCAGTTTATCAGTAAAAATTTGAGGTGGGGGGGAAAACACAGATGAACAACAGACATATTGAGCCAATTTTTCTGTCTGCTCTAAAAATTATTAAATGGATTATTAAATTATAATTACTGAAACAAGGGAGGTGGTTGGGAAGTTTTCTTCATCCGTTGACACAAATATGTTGTGTTGAGGAAACATCTGCTATGCTAAGTGACCCATTTCTAAACAAACAGCTTAAGAAAAGGAAGAAATCTAAATGCAAACAAAGCTCCATTTTGCATCTTAGACAATTTCTTGGACAATAATACATTCCAAGGGGATGTGCATATTCTCTGATTGTAAGACTTCTGCCCTTTGGTTTATTGCTTCCCTCCATACAAAGAGGGCCTTAATCCTGAGGCTTTGAAGTGTATTCACATTTACAAGAGGGAAAGCTAATAAACATAGACATCAAAGTTCCTTACAAATAATAAAAAAAGGTATTTTTATATAGAATTAATGAATGTCTTTGTTGCTAAAGCGTTTTAAAGGAGAATTATCTTATTTTCAGAGAGGTATCCTAATTTTATAATTCATCTATCAATTTGTGAAAGATCACCTTAAAAATAAAAATTATCTAGTATCCTTGAAACACCTTCCTGGATTTAATTTTAGACTGTCCATTAAGCATATGCCCAAACCCAGTCAGAAGGCCAGAAGTGCTTACTAGTTCACTGCTGCCATCCTTTCAGGATGAGGCTTTGGTGTGGCAGGGTGAATCCAGGATTCTTGTGGAGTCTGGACGAAGCAGATACAGATAAAGCTCGGGGTACAACAGCCCAAAGGGCTCTGCAGCTATTCCCAAGTTGAAGGTGGCTGCTCTGAGCCTGCCAGGTTGTGGGCAGGAAAGTGAACAGCTTCATGTGGGCTACAAAGTTCAGTGTCTTATCTCTCCTTTGACCCAAGAGTACACCTTGCAGTAGAAGTGACCTCCTTAGGAGCTCCTTTGCCAAGACTTTTTCAGCAAAAGAAATTAAATTCTGATTTTTCCTGTACGTGTTGAGCTCATCAAGACCAGTTCCAGTGATTCCCCTGGAAAACATGCCAAGATTTTATAGCTTTAATGTTAAGCAAGGTGATTTCATCTGAATTTTGTGACATTTGATACTTTTATTTAAAGCCAGTTTACTGGAATAGTGAGATCCCATGAAAATGCCTGTTTTATAGTTTTTTTAAAGAAACGTAAATATCTTGGTTTGAAAACATGAAACCTAAAGACCTTGAAAACATGAGGTAAATAACAAGAAGAAAAAAATGAGAATAAATGCATCTTGTCTTTGAAGATAAAAGCATGAGTGTTTTTGAAAGCATTCTGAGTCCATTTTATCATGCATGGCTGCAGAGGATTAACTTATCAAGGATGAGCTATCAGACTGTTCGGGGATTTTTGAGAGAGTTTATAATTTTGTTTTTCTGTGTGAATATATGTAAAATATAAAAATACTCAGGACGTGCTTGATTACATCACAGTTGTACAGTAACATTAACCCTGTTGATTTATTTTCAAGGATACCTTTTATTTTGGGTATATAAATGGCCTGATAGATATCAGCAAAGAGCAGATGGCTTCACAAAAGATGTTTGAAAGCCGCCTCCCTCCTGCCAGAAGCTTTTCACACTCTCACTTTGACTTCAGTGGGATTCCTCAGTGGGAGAGAGCTCTCTCTGTGCCTGTCCTGCTGCTGATGGAAGTAGACTCACATAACCGGTTCTGCGCTGATTAGTGCATTTGATTCTAGTGGCTACAGCCCTTTAAGAAGACCACCTTCTGGCATCCACCTCTGGAAGGGTACATATTCAGAGCTTTAGAGCTGGATAGGTAGCTAGACTAGACGTTGGCAGAGCATAGGAGAGCTCTCAGGACGTAGCTGGAGCTCAGTGACTCCAGCGGGGCAGCCTCAAGTCATTGACATGGCACCAGTGCAAGGGCAGAATGGTCACACAGAAGAGGCTGGAAGCTTTTTGGTATGACTGCTGGTGAGAGTGGATTTTTAGCAGGTTAACCCAGATCCAGTCTGAATCCAGTCTGGTCCAGTCCAAATCCAATCTGGTCCTGTCCACACCAAATGAACTGTGGCAGATGGCAGAGATCTCACAATGCCTCTTCCAAACAGAGGATCTTTCTGGGTTATGACAATAAGCAGTGATACTCCACAGTCTAGAAGATATAAGCGTGCAGAAAAAATCCAAAGCCTGGAGAACTTTTTGGTCATAGTCACTGTGTGATGAAGCTGCCAAAACCAGCCTTAGCCTTGTTAATTAGGTTGTTTTGGGCACAACAAAATAATCTTTTCTGCCTGCTTGTGTTGTAAACATGGATTTTTCAAAGGTTTTTCATTTTTATGTTGCAATGCTCCAAATATTAACAGGCGTAATACCACCATTATTTTTCATGGTTAAGATAGCTTCTACTAAATTTTGCAATTGCAGAACTTAGATTTTAGTGTATAAGCACAACAAATCAACTGTCTTATTTGACAAATAACTGCAATGATATTCAAGCAGTTCATTATTTGCCCAGCTCTTCTACTGCTGCAATAGGAAAACAGGATAATACAGACGTTAATGGACAAATTGGATGGATTTTTTTTTCTGGAGAAAGAAGGATTTTTTTTGTAAGGTACTAGTAGAAGGAACTCATTACTCTCTTTCTTGAACATTGTAAAAGATATCTGCCTGCTTCTGCCTCCCATATTTTTGGAAAAAAGTTTAAGTGATAGGATTTAACTCCTTCGTATTTTTTTCTTATTTTTTCTAGTGTGACACTGGGAACTAGTTCTGCTAGAACTGCTAACATATCAAATCCCTGAATAGCTTCAAACAGCTACAGATTATGCTCTGAAAAGGAAGAAAGAAAGCCCCTTTTTCTCCCCTTGAAACAGGAAGAATTTTTCCTAAGACTGTGGGAGTCTATGGAAGTAGCAAGAGACCAGAGAATCCTTCATATTTTTTAAAATGAATACAAACATATAATGATACCGTGATCCTCCGTGTATTAAATGATAAGCCTTCTCAAGAAAGGCAGCCATAGCAGCCACTCTGCTTAAATAGCCCTAAAAAGTATGTTTGCTTCCTTCTTCCAAGTGGGATCGACAAACCTATGTTTCTAAACTGGAGGTCCCAGATATTAAAGTCACAACACACCTTTAATAACTTTCAGATTTCTTTAATTTTGTCTTTTCTTGGAGAAAACAGGCAGTATGTGGTGCTGGGACAGCCTGAATTTTCAAAGTGGGAAGAGTGAAAGCTGTGCCAATGCAACATAAAATGGATTTATCTGCTGAGACGGGATGGGAGATGTAATATGCACCCACAGTGCCATGGAAAGGTGTTTCTCATGACCAGCCTTGCTTTCGAGTGATGTGGCTCTGAGAAACTGCAATCTCATCATGTTCACCTGGTGTGAGTCATTCCACCTTTCTTTTTTTAACGTTATTTTCTACGCTATTATAAGCTACAGAATCTCCCTCTCTCCCTGCATACACAACTTCATCATCATGCATTGAATTCCCTCAGTGTTTTTATTTGCCAAATAGCAGTGCATTGTGCTGACTTCCTCATATTTCCTCAGTATCTTATTTTAAACAGTCTGCTGGGACTGTCTCAATATTCAGGTTACATCATTTGCTATCCTCTTTTGTCTCAGCCCCCATGGAAGGTGATTCTTCCACCCATCAGTGTGGGGTAAGAGAGAACCACTGTTTGTTTCTATTCTTTGGAGTGTATTTCACAAGGGATATTATGTGACAGATTGATTTTGCCGCAGATCACAATTTAGGCTCTGGAAAAACCTTTTGATGAAAAGGTGGGTTTTGACAGGTTGCTATATGAATTGTAGGTACCAGTCTCACATTTGTGTTTCAAATTTTACAACTCAGTGAATTAATGGGCAAAATAACAGAGCCTTGCAACTCTGCTAAGAGATGTACAGGAAGCTATTCAGAAATAGGTCCCCTCAAAAAAATGAAACAAATTTTTTTTCACACCTAGTTGATAAATATGTTGGTTTCATGTTCTTCCCTGAATTTCATGCAGTGCTGTGGAACAACAGTTTTGTTTAAATAAATGGCTTCTTTGGGGCAAGAAGAGGGAAGGGAAAATACTTAAATTTTTTTACACTCAAGGTAGTGTATGATTTACGTTATTTTATTGCAACTGCTGACAAATTCCACTTGAGAAAGAAGGGCTAATTTGTGGAAGTTGTAGCTGAAGGTAAGAAGCTGGCATAGTCTTAATTATAAGCACGGTTGTTTGTATGCCATATTTAAAATACATCGCCTCTTCTGCCATCGGGTGCATGGTCCTCTACCTCCTGCCCTTTAATGCTGAAAGAAATGTCTTATTTTTTTATCTCTACCAAAAATAGTGGTCAATTTTTGTCCTTGGTTTATAATTTCCATGCTTTCATCATCCTTATTCAAGAGTCAAACTGATTCCTTTTATAGTTTTTTGATAAATTATGTATGTGACTTCTGTGCTCTTAAATGGCAAACAGATTACAAACTTGATAAGTCTCACATAGATAAGCACTGGAAACCTGGAGTCGAGATTTCTCTAAGTCTGGGCCACTGTCCACACAACATGTTGTCCTTCAGCTTGTCAGCAATATTAAAAAATAATCTTGGCATTAGTCATGAACCCTCTATGTCATTAACACTTAGACAACTGACTAGTCAAAGAAAAAAAACTAGCAGGAGGCTTCAGAATAAATCAATGCCTTTGTTTCTACTACTCAATTACCTTTACTGCAAATGAAAGACCAGCTTCAAACAAGACTAAATTTTTTTGAACAAACTTGCTCTCCAAAACAGGAGCGAATGTACTTATTTTCTAAGACAACAAACTAGATTTGGTCTCATTTGCAATTACACATAAGCCTTTGAATACGAAGCCGCTTTTGGCTGTCTTCTGGGTCACATGGCATTAGGCACCTCAGTTTCCACATGAAAGGCTCCACCCTCATTGCTCAGTCCCAGCAGACTGTGCCCAGCAGGCAGAGGCTAGAGATGATGATTTCATCAATGGAGTTGCTTTGCTGCTTTGCAGCTGGCAGAAAATTGGGAGCTCCTTTCTCTCTGCCTCACTTACTCTTCTGAGAGAAAAGCAAGTGATAACACACACATCCTTACTGGAAAGGCTATTTGTTTGAAGTCTGGTGGTGCTTATTTTGCTCCTTCTCCTCCTAAGTGAGGTGAGAGCTTCCTAGAACACAAGTTGCTTTTTGCCATCTACATTTTCCACTCATTTCTCTCAACCATTAAGAATGAAATTTTAAAAAGTCTGCGAAGCATTCCGAGGAATTGCTGAGTTGTTGGACTGCCTGTGTCCAATATTTTTTCCTATTATTTTAGTAGAACTGGGAGCACTACCTTGCAATCTTCTGGCTTGAATGTTTCTGTTACTCAGTTGCTGTACCAAATAGGAGCAAAACCCATCAGCTTAGCATGACCTTATAATTATTTTAATCTTTGTAACACAATTCAGCACTGTCAATAGCTGAGCACATCAGATCTAGTGGATTTGTCAGGATATTCACCTCCTTTTCCCTGTTTCTACTTCACGATTGGTCTGATAATAAGCAAAGTAGGTAGCTGCCTAGGGCATCAAGCTGAAGGGAATGAGATTACTGCTCTTGCCCTCAAGCTTGTGCTGCCATTTGCAGATATCTGGAAACCCCCAGTTTGCTGCGGGTGCTGCCTTTCAGGGAGGATGTGGTGGATCCTGCACCAGTGACAGCAGAAGCAGTGAGCTTTGATTCTAGCTCTGGCCCCCACAGCAAGCACTGACCAGAACTGAAGTTTATTTTTGCTCACAGTATTCTGACATCTCTGCTGTCTCTCCTGGCAAAAAACAATAGCAGTACAGTATCCTGGGACTGCATTCAAACTTCCCTGTGTTGTGTTAAGTAGGTCAGCATTTTGATTATTTTGAAGGCTTTATTTTTCATTTGTTTATTCACCATATTTCATTATCCCCAAAACAGTGTAGAAAGATCCCTGTAGCAAAGGCCACACAATTTTTTGCAAATAAAGGAACTTGAGATAGAGACTTAATTTGAAAAACTTCTATACGAATGGTTGTGACTTTGACAATATTACAAAACTTGACAATATTACAAATGATGGGATACTTCTAATTCTGACAAATATATTACTGCAGTGGTTTTATATAAACATACATACATACATACACATATGCCTGGATACATACATATGCGTATACACACACGAGTTTTTAACCAGGATGGCTAACGGAGAGACAAAATGCTTTTCACAAGCAGCTTTAAGTGTGGTAATATGAGTCTTGAGGAATAAAACCGTTACAGATTCTCACAAAACTGCAGTCAGAGTGGAGTAAAATGCCAGCGCTTCCCCCCCTTTCTTTTATGCTGGTATTTGTCATGTGAGATCACCACAATCAGGGTCAGTTGTTATTATCCTAAATTGGCAAGACTGTATGATGAAGGTGGGGAGATGAAAAAATAGGATCTTTTGAAATGTAATTGGAAGTACTCTTTCTACAGTGTTTAGTATCTGGATCAGAGCATTTCCACTCCAGCTTTGAGTTGTGTATGGCAGTGTGGGACTTTTTTACCCCCGGCTTACTCTCTGCTATAAAAATAGTTAAATCTCAGTGTAAAGTTAATTTAAAAAATCCAAACTGCTCCATCCTTTTATGAGAAAAATCAAATAAAAAACCATATCTCTATACTTCTGGTGAAATTCCAATATAATGAGTTCTGCTGGTGATGAGCTACATTTAAATTCAGTTTTGTGGGCTCAGTTTCTTGTTAAGTTGCTCTGTTAAACCATTGCAATCCAACAGTGTGTGTGCAATTTCAAATACTTTCAGTACCAGATTAGACTTCTATATCTTGTTTTCCACAAGGGGTGACAGACGATTTTAAAAACAGATGCATTCAGGTGAGATGCTAATGAGCTTCTAAAACACCACTGATTTTTTTTGTTTCTGTTTTTGTTTTCTGTAAAAGGGCATTTTATGTTTACCAGTGAGTTATACCCCATCCTGGTACTGCATTGGGCTGCAAGCATCTGCAGGGGCTGTGTGATTACTGGAAATGCACTAAGCACAGTTAACCAGAGAAACAATTTGGCCATTCATTTTATGGCCGATCTGACAGGAAGTTTTAATGGCGACCGTGAGTGCAATGTGACAACTGTGGCACAGCCTCTACAAGAAGAATTGTGTGCTGTTTTGGATGCATAACCTCTCTGCTGGGATAAACGAAGACTTGTGTGTAACAGTGATAGGGCATCTTCCCTGCAATTCCATCTTGGAGCTGTCGCTAAAGACCACTAAAACAGTGAGAAATGCCAGAGACCATTGTATCAGAAAAGGACAGCAGGCATTACTACATTCACTCCTAACTTTTATCTGTTTCATCAAATCTGCCAACAAGGGAATCTTAAAGGTGGCAATCACAGGTTTTCAAAACTGAGCGTAGCATATATTTTTAAAAGGATAGTTATCTACAGTTTAGGAAAAATAAATTGTTCTTTTTCCTTGAGATAAGTCTTTTCATCAATATTGGACTAGGCTTATTGAATTTTTATTCAGTTCTTTTTGAGGACAGATGTAAAAAATATTTTTCTACCTTAGAGCTGGCATGGTAACTTGGGCTACAGATGTCCCTCGTTTTGAATGGTATTTTCTACTGTCCAGACCTGCAGTTGCCCATCGCATGAACTGTTCTTATTTCTGAGTTCTTGCTGCAGTGTCTTTTACTTATTACTAAATCATATTTGAACTTAGTACTGGAAGAAAATATTGCCTGATAGCGGTACACAGACTCGTAAACAAACAAGTCTTTTAAAGCTACTGCACTAGGAAGACATTTCCTTATCAATTCAGAGTAACTGGATACAGTCTTTAAAAAATGCAAACTCTGCAGTGCAGCACAAGGCAAACCTCTCAAAATGTGTTACAAAAAGGTCATTTGAAAACATCATCTCTCCAACCATTTAAAATATGTGAGCAATGGAATTCCCCTGCTTCACTGCCAGCTCTCAAGTTGTAAGCAATAAAGATGGGTGGGGAAAATATTTTTCTAATAACAGTGTTTCCATTGAAATTTCTATCAACAGTATCAGCGCAGTGCCAAGAACTTGAAGTGTAACCTTCCCCCGTGGCTACCCGCATGCAGCAAGAATGCAGAACGCATCCTTCTCCCCACGACTGTCCAGATGCTCATTACAGCACGATGATCTCTCCACAAGACTCCATTGTACCGTAATGAGCACCACAACTCTCCCGCAGGGGAAATGCATCAGATAAGGGTGTGGGAGGACTGTGAGCAGCGCTGGAACCGTGACTGTTTGTACTCCAGGTGCTGGGAATGACACGGAATCTGCTCTTCAGCACCAAGGGGCAGCTGTGTAACAGTGGTTATGCCATGCCCTCTGCAAGCCTTCCAAGACATTCGTCTGGTTTTATAACATTTTTTAAACACCCATATGGAATCATTTCTCTGTGGGATTGTTCTGCTTGGTTCAGAAATAGGGAGCTAGGAGAAATTTTGATCTGTAGTGCATTTATCTTTATTGTAGATGAGTTTGGTTAACAAGACAAATATTTTTTCCAGTATAAAACAGAGTCTGCTGGATCTTCTGATCTGTAAGTTAGACAGTCAAAGCACACTTTTTAAAATGAAGCCATTTTTAGAGTCCAGAAGTGATGGTCTGTTACCATCTAAAAATGCAACAGTTTCCATAATTTAAATGCCAGCTGGACCTTCCTCAAGCAATCCCAAGGCTAGTGTAGCTCAAATACATTTTCTGTATCCTCGCGTAGGCTTTTCTAAGGTGACCTACCTACTCCCTGTATAAATGCTTCATCTGCATTGTCTTTGCAGATGACAAAGGAAGAACTTTACCAATATTTTTACTAGTGTTTTCAAAATAGGGATATCTGAGAACTTCTTTGTAGGTGTATAGGTATGGAGGGTGGTTTGCACACTGACATCTGGCTCCCTCTGGTATATATTGGCCACATTCACATTATACTTCTGGAGGGCCAGGACCCATAGCATGGCCATTAGTTTTTAATAATTGAATGGTTTTCTTTTCTGTTCAAAGTATTCAAAACAAGAAAACATTTTGCAATCCACCAAGGTAGTGTAGGTTTGTTTCAGGAAATGTTTCTCCTGTCCTGAGGTACTTGGTATTATCACAAATCAGGATGCTGGAGAGACAAGTCTGTCTAGGAAACTGTTTGGAGCTTTCGTGGGTTGCTGGTCTCAAATTGAGACACTCCCTCCCCATAATGTCTGCCCAAAGTAGTTTCTATTAGCTGAGGCCAGTCTCTCTCTCCGAGGCAAGAGCTGAGTAATATCACAATGCGACTACCCGGGTTTTGGCTGGGGCAGAGTTAATTTTCTTCACAGTGGTGAAGTGTTTGGGGCGGTGTTTTGGCTCTGTGCTGAATACAGAGTTGATAATATAGAGATATTTCTGTTGTTACTGACCAGGGCTTGCACAGAGCCAACGCTTTTTCTACTTTTCATGTTGCCATGTTTGTGAGGAGGCTGGGGATGCATGGGAAGCTGGGAGGCAACACAGCTGGGACAGGTGACCCCAGATGACTAAAGGGATATTCCAGACCATATGACATCATGTTCAGTATATTAACTGGAGGGAATTAGAAGAAAAGGGGGGACATTTAGAGTGATGGCATTGGTTTTTCCAAGCAACAGTTATGGGTGATGGGGCCCTGCTCTCCTGTAGATGGATGAACACCTGCCTGCCCATGGGAAGCAGTGAATCAGTTCCATATTTTACTTTGCTTGTGTGCACAGCTTTTGCTTTCCATGTTAAACTGTCTTTATCTCAATCCATGGGTTTTCTGGCTTTTACCCTTCTGATTCTCTGCCTGAGCCTGCTGGTGGGAGAATGAGAGAGTGGCTGTGTGGGGGAGGCAGCTGCCTGAGGTGAAATCATGACATTGTCCAAATGAGATCTAGAAGATCTATAGGGTAAGTAGCCAGAAAAACAGAAAAATGAGACAAACCGGAGGCCCATGGAGAGCTAGGCCGAGTGACTTGCTTCACCTGGACTGTGGGACCTTTCAGTTGCAATGGGAAGGAGGCCTGGATGAGTTCCTGTATAAGCCAAAGTTGTGCAGAAAAGTGTATCCAAATTCAATCTTGCAATATTTGTTGTCATTCAGAAAAGGAAGTAGCAGGATTGGCTTCTTTCAACCAAGTCTGTGATACGTCCTTCAAAAAAGATGAATTGTGCTCCAAAAAAGGATTATCAGGAGTCTACAGATCTCCCTAATCCTCGTCAGCCAAAACACAGATGCGAAAGATGTTTTACTGAACCACTGATCCCCACTGCTGCTAACCTGGTCCTTACTGCCCACGTACAGAGGCGTCCATCCATGACATCACTTTACCTTCTGAAGGTCTCCTCTCCTGCTGAGTAATAATTGTTGTTTGATTGGTGTATTGATTGGAGACCTGTTACTTGGTGGCCCATCATATACTTATCTGCCAATGTTATGTAAATAGAGGGTGATTTGGCTTGTCGTCCAGTAATCAATAGCTGGATAGTGCAGTAGCTGATCTTTTTAAAGCACACAGTGTTGAATGGAGTTGAGCTAATAAACCACACAACTCCAGTCAGTTTTCCAAGGTACTAATCTATAGTAAAAATACCACACAGCAGAAATCAAACACCATGAAATAGGATGTTCCAGTGTATTGAATAATTTCTCAGTACAGCATCAATGACATTTAGAATAGTGAAAAGATTTGTCTGAGTGTGGCAAAAAGAAATATGTTAATGCTCCTTTGGCCTACCCACATCGAGTTTGACAGTCTGTTTATATCCCTTTCTGCACTCTATTGAGTTCCTAAAGAAATAGCAACCTGTGAAATCTTGACAGTGGACAAACAAGCGAAAACAGTTATTTGAGTATTCTATTCAAAGATGCCTAATTTTAAACTAAATCCATTTTGGTTTTATTCACCAGCACATTGGTGTTCACGTCTCCCACTAAAGATTTAAGCTGCTTTATTGGCAACACCTGTGAAGAGCAGATTTCAAGAATTCATTGAAACCAGGTGTCAAATTGTCCATTTACTACCATGTTGTAAATCAACAATCAACATGCTATGCTGATTGCTTAAGAAAGCCTGGGATGAACAGGGTAGCTGATTTTCTGGATGAATGCAGAGGCTGGAAGATGTTGTGAGGACCAGAGTATGTCACATTAAGTAGAACTCTGCATATAAAGCTCACTCCATGGTGCTATGGCTCATCTACAGGAACCCTGACTCCCTGCTAAATGTATGCCGAGCATACTGGGCTGGGGGTTGGGTGAGAAGGGCTTTAGTATTGGTTTGATGACTATTCTGCACTGTGGCCTTGTGTGAGTCACTCCACCTTTCTTTTTAATGTGTTATTTATTGCTTTATACCATATGTTCTTTATGGCAAAGACCTTGTCTTGGATTCAGGAAAGGACTAGGATACCCGAAGGACCATATCCCGGAAAAGAAACCTTGGTGGTATCCAGCCTCTGCTGGAGGAAACACAGGATCAGTCTTAGAAACAAAGATGGAGAGTCTCTGATGGTACTGCTGTGCTCCTGCTCTACTCCTAGAACCCATACACTTTGAATTATTTCTCCTGCATTAGCCCAGGAGCTGACAGAAACCTTGCTGGATCAGGTTCTGTGAGGTTCCTGTTATAGGTTTGCATGCAGACCAAGTCAAGGAGATCCCAGTCCCAGCAGGGGCCTTGTGGGAATATGGGAACACAGACATTAAGAAACAGTAGGGTTTTTGCCTGGTTCCTCGAGGGGGTTTAGCAGGAGCTAAATGCCTGACAGCTGCTGACTCTGGGCCATTTTTAGTCAAGCAGGATGTAGAGACAATTTGGATCAGGAGGCAAGATGTTTAATTACTGCAAAACCCTCTAAGGAAAGAAGAGGAAGAATATTTTTTGGATGGGGCAATTTTATTTGGATCTAGATTTTCCTCCTGGGGACCTAACTTCCAATTCTCCTTAGGTACCTTTTAGATTAACTGTTTTTCTTGACTCAAGATTAATTTAAATTCTCGCTTTTCTTTTATTTTAGTTCTATGATCTATTTTTGGTTTAAAGACACTGATTCATAGCTATAACAAAATCTTATGTGCTACAGTTCTCCTGCAGTGATTAAAAAGCCAGTATATTATGTCAGTAAAAGCAAGTGGTAGCTCCTGACCTAGTTGTAAGAACAAACTAAACAATCTAACAGCAAATATTTAATTTCTCTCTCTCTTTTTTCAAAGACTTTTGAGATTTCAGAGTAAATATGTCATGCAATTGAGAAGCTTGGAAATTGACTCCTTGCTATAAGCCTAAGGAAGTCTGATGAGCCTCCCATTGCTCTCTGTCAGGATACACAAACAGTGCTAGAAGTAGTCACGGTTGAGATCCCTCCAGAGAACTCTAATGGAGTTATTCTTTTGAAAGTTCTGGACTTAGTAGTTGATAGGTTGAGATCAGGATCAGGTCTGAATTTCGGTTAACCTAAGCAAGTTGGTTTTGTCTGTGATTTCCTTTTAACTTCCACCAGGCAGAAAATTTGGGAAATTAATGTGATTCTCCATTTTCATGAATAGCTGTAAAATCACCTACAAAGACTTTTTGCCTACATCTCAGCAGCAGAGGTTATCTCCTATTCTGATTTTCCTGCAAAGCTGTCCCTTGTACGGAAATCAGTTTAAATATCTGACTTGATGGGAGTAGAAAGGAAGATGCCAAGGTAATTTATGCTGGAAAAAATGGGAAGAAAGTGGAATTATGACAGAGGATGTAGATAGAAGGAATGAATAGATCTGCGAATGTGTGTAATTTTTTTTACTTGGCTCTGCCTTTAATTGCTTGTGACATCAGCACAGAGAATTGGATCAGAGGTTCCTTCAGGCAAAGCTGGTTCACCTGGCATGCTTGTCATCACCAAGATTAGCCTCTTCAAATAAAAGAGAAGAGGTGCTATGCTTGCTTCCATGTGTCGAGCACACCTCTGGAAAGCTCCAAATTTCAGGCTCCATAGAAAGCTGAGCACATTCTTGTGGAGTGGAGATGGGGCTGCTGGGAGAGCCTGCCCTGCCCCGAGCCCATACACACTACCTTGGGTATCCTCCAGCTGCCTCCAAGGCAGTGCTGCAGCTGTGCATCCCTGAGTGCTGCAGGAAGGAGTGGGGAGTGGCCCCATTTCATTGGGTTGACAGCTGAGAGCTGCCTAACACAATCAGGATAAATCTTTTACTGAGAGAGGCAACAAGTGAATCTGCATTGATTTGTCTGATAGACTTTAATAGATAGCTCATCCCTTCATGCAAAAAACCCCGTAGAGACAAGATTTTCTTTATTTTCTTTTTATGTATCTCTTCATTCTCCACTACTTATTTTATATTTCCTTTTATGACTGTATTGACATAATTAATTTTTTTAATGTTTTCTATTTTACTAAATAATAAATATATTTGTTTTCTAAAGAATTCCCTGTGCTGCAGCTACTTTATCACACCCCAAACCCCAGCTTTTGTCAGAAAACTCTCCCTTCAAGGCACTTGCAATACTAAAATTAATTTATTACATAAAGAAAACTGGAAGAAAGCAAAATCAATACAAGGGGGAAAAAGGTAATCTTAGACAAACAAAATCTCACTGCATGAAATTACTTTCACTGGTCAGGAAGAATGAAGCTTCATTAGGATAGGAAAACATATCCAGGCTCATATTTCCTCTTCTGTTCTTACCTTAACTGTCTTTGTGCTTCCTTTTATGGTTGCCTTTCCATGCAGACCACTTTGATTTGTATCAGATTTCTTGCACAAGGCTCTTGCCTTTCCTCTTTGTGACCCCTTGATGTACATTTCTGCTGTGAGAGCTGGAAGGAACCAGCCCAAATCAGCAGTGGCTGCTGACTTCCTGAAGTTGCTGCATGCGAAGAGTGGTTTTAATAAAATGGTTGGTTGAAGAAAAATATTTTCCCTTCTTGCTGGAAAAGATGTCCGATGGGCAAGGACTCCATCTTGAGTGCCTCCATACAAATTTGATAGGAATGCATACATCCAGTATTATGCCCATCATAGCTCCTGGATGAGTCGTTACCTCCCAGGGGAGAGAAGATTTTTAAGTCCCTGTCTCCGCTCAGCTTCTTTCTCCCCATCTCAGGGTTGACTCCTGACATCAGCTGAAACCTTCCAGCTTTCAAAAGGCCAGCTCCTGAATGTGCTTTTCTGAATGTGCATAGAGTAGAATCATAGAATACCCTGAGCTGGAAAGGAATCACAAGAGGATCATGGAGTCCAGCTCCTGGTTCTGCACAGGACATGCATCAAATGGGGGGAGGAGAGGCTACCTCTTACGTTGCACTTGAACAAAATACAGTGTATAGTGGTCTGCTGGCATGAAAGAAGTACAGTCCAACATTGCTGCAAAGGAAAGAGGCTTCCCAACCTGAAAATCTAATTTTTAATTGTTGTGCTAACATCGAGGAATTATTTTAACACTTGTGCTGATCTGAGTTCATGATTTGAAATTCTGCATTTCTCAGTGCCCAAATATGTTCATGCCTGTATGAAGGATTTTTACATTTGCTTTGCATGGATAATTCTCACAGCCGCTGGAGGATGGATTTCCACCTTGTATCCATGATTTACAGTAGAGAAAAAACCTACAAGGCACAGAACAATACAGTAATTAACTGGATGCTCTCCGGGGGCTGTCATATCATTATGCTGTCTTAGCATGTGCCTGTGTGGAAATTATTTCCTGCCAAGAATCAAACACTATTTACTCTATCAAGTAATTTACACAGCCTTTTTACACCTGCATATAGACCGAGTTTTAGTTACTCTTTCCTTCAGTAGTTAGTTCTATCAAAACATATCTTTCAGTAGAAGAACCTGGTGGTCGATCATATCTAACTAGCTTGCCTTACATTCAGGAAGTGACATTTCAGTTGTCCTTTTAAAGTGTTAAGAAAAGAATAAATATTTTTGCAATACTAAAACATATTAATGAATTAAAGTACTGATACAAACATCAATCACTCATACTGATGAATGAAAACTTTGAAGCATATTTCTCGAAGGAAAGGAACTGGACTGTACATCTGCCAGTGCTCATTAATGACAACGACCATGCAAAGCATCTGCTTCCCTTTATAACATCTTCATAAAGAAAAGAGAAAAGTATCAACACAGAAGCATTAATAAAACAGAATTTTGTGTGGCCCGGTTACCTAATTTGTACCTTTATCTGCAGATAGCTCTGAAAATCTTCTCTGTTAAGTAAAATGGTTATATCTGTTGCTACTTCTTCTACTAAGCCTCAACAAAAGAGGTCATACTCTGCTTTAATCTGCCTTGAGTCTCTATCTCCTCATTTTTTATATAATTTTTAAGCCAGAGGTTCAGACAATAGCTGATACGGCTTATCTACAATTATTTTTCCTATTTTAGTGCCTTGGAAAAAGCAGTTCAGTTCAATCAAGAGATCTCTCTTAATTGTATTTTCTACAATGAATTAAATTTGCTTTTTCAAGATCTTTATCACATATAAAGAGGTTTTTGGAATTAGCTACCACCCTGTCCTCCCCATTCCCTTCCCATATACTGTGTTTTAAAGCTGGTGGCCATACCATGGTGAAGCCTAAGTTTAAGTGTTCGTGAGAGCATTTTGGTTAGCTTTAGCTGCTCTCAGTTCTTGGTGCAGTATCTGCATTGATGGCACTGAAGATGTTCAGTTTCCAGAACTAATTTAGCTCTTTGTTAGAAACATCAGATCCAGAACTTTACTAAGACAGGTGAAGGCCACAGTTCTCCTTTTAAAAGTTTGTTCCAGCTGAATCTGGAAACTTGAATCCAAAACTTGAATCCAAAACTTGAGTTTGGATAAAAATGAGTATTAAGTTATGAACCAATCTGATCTCTTAGGGTGAGAAAAGGATGGTGAGTTTACCTTAGTGCTTCCTACAAAATTAAACTATTTTTATGGGTTATTTCACCTCAGTACAGATTTCATGTCTTGTAGGTACAAGACTTTGTAGATACAGATGTTGAAATGCTGTCCATCTGAGAAATTTCTAACAACACTTAGCAGGTAAGGGGACAGTGAAACTCTCACTATTCATGTGGTTGGCCTGAGCACTTGTGCCTTTACAAACAATACTGTTCAGAGTCTGAGTATCTGAGAAGCAGGCTACTAGCATACCATGAACATACTGCTTAAAAAAAAAATATTTCAAATAATAAAAGAAAACTACCTAGGAAGGTAAAATGTATTTCTCCTCCTCTGGCCACCTTCTTCTCCTTGGGAAAACATCAAAGAAGTTGAAAATATTGCTTTTCAACCTATATGGCCATAAGGCTTTTCTGTGTTGCTCAAAACTAATATTAATTACAATCACACAGTTCCCTCCAGCTGAAAAATGAATGATCCTCTTCTTTCATGCATAGAGTCCTTTTTATTTCTGCTGGTATTTGACTCAGACTGTAGTTGTATGAAATTGTTGATGAGATTCATAGGAAAGGAGGGAAGGTGAAAGAAAATCAAAATTTCTTTTTTCATTTCAACTGAACCGAGGGCTGAACAAAGGCATGAATATTTTTCATCTGATATACATGTATGGCTTAGCATAATATGTTGCCAGCCTTGCAGCATCATTCTTTCTTTCACAGAAATCAATAGGGAGTGCTCTGTACTGTTGGGATTGAGCGGCCAAGCGATGAAGAGCTGTGTCTAAAGACAGAGGAAAGGTTGAGCAGAAGACTGTTGTGGAGCTCATTGCCTAAAGGACACTGCAAATGCTGAAGTGTATGTGGGTGACTAGCGAGCTCAAGAAAGAGAAATCTATTTAGCCAGGTAGCTGTGAAGTGGCCTTAAAGATTCTGGTTTTAGACAGGCATTTGCAATACAGAAGAAGGTTTGGGTTGAACAGAACATTTCTATTCTCCCAGGACATTCACGTTCTTCAGTCATTATCAGTTGCTGAAGAAATTGATGGAAAAACAGGAGGTTACCTGGGTTTACCATGGTGCCACCCCTGTAGGTTTTTTGTTTACTTTGAGAGTCACCTCTGGAATCAGGGTCATTAAAAATGCTTAAATCACATTTATAACCTCTTGTCTAGATCTGTGAGGATTTCTCTCTAGCTGCAGCTCAGGGACTTGGGTTTAAAGTGTCTTACTCTTTCTAGGGCAGGTTCCACGTAACCAGAGCACATAACATTATTAATGCAAAACTTAAGCATGTGTTTAAGTGCTTCTGTGGATGGTGGCCAGAACAGTCAGCAATTTACATGCATAATGACCAAGTCCTTAACATCATGGAGTCAGGGCTTCCTTCTACAATCTAAGAAAAGAAAACCAGAACAGAAAACCAGTATCTCATACTTCAAAACCTGTTAGTTATTGCTGTGAACTCAAGAGCTAAAGTTCTCAGGAGATAGAAACCTCCTTACTAGGAATTTTTAGAAATGGATCACGTTGAAACTGTTGGTCAGCTCACAGCCTCAGGTCTGGGTATAACAAGTCTGTAAGACTTCTCTTTCCAGTCTGTCTCTTTTGTCTGAGGGGCTGAAATTTCTATATCCAATGCAATATTCGCAATAGTTTACAATTACTTATCTTATTCCCCAACTTATGTAGAAATCATTGAAATTCTAGAGGATTTTTTAATACCTGCACTTGAACATTAATGGAAAATGTAGTAAAGCAGAAATAAGGGGATGTATGTACTGAATTCTTATTCATCTTTATTCCATCAAGGTCTGTCTGGATTTCCACAATTGCAATTGAAAATTCATGGAGCTTAAGGACAGAATGGATGCAAGAACTTTCAGTCAAATTTTTGAAATCTTCTTCCTTCCTTCCTTCCTTCCTTCCTTCCTTCCTTCCTTCCTTCCTCCTTCCTTCCTTCCTTCCTTCCTTCCTTCCTT
>VZRV01005408.1:0-102074 GCA_013398115.1 Falcunculus frontatus | reverse complement strand
CTTCCTTCCTTCCTTCCTTCCTTCCTTCCTTCCTTCCTTCCTCCCTCCCTCCCTCCCTCCCTCCCTCCCTTCCTCTGAGTGTTGCAATAACAATAAAAATGGCAAGAATGGCCAGCAGTAAATTTGTGTCATCTTTGCACTGAGCTTTTCTCAACGTCTTTTTTGTCTGTTTACTCACTAGCAAATTTCAATGGTTTTCAGATTCAAATATCTAAATATGTTTACAGTCTAGGGCACTATGTGTGTAAGACATCTAAGCTTCATTAAGGAGCTGGTGGAGGTCTAAAGCATCTATAGCCGTTTGAGATCTGGGGTGTCCCATGTGGCTTCTGAATGCTACTTCTAAATGCCACCCATAAGTCCTGCTTCATAAGATCTAACATTATGCCATCATTGTGGGTAACCCTAGGTGTTTCAAAAACAAACTCTGATATGTAGGTAGCAGGCAGCTGCATTGTCAATGTCTATACTCAGGCAGCTGAATCTGGAGCTGGATCTGACCCCTGTAATCCCTTTCATCTCCAGGTCCCTCAGCACTGTCATACTTGGGGATGTGGCATTAGGAGGGATATATGCCAGAGGATTTCCTGAGTACACCCAGTCATTGGCTTTGGCAGGCCAAGCCTGATGCCTCTCTTGTGCCTCCTTCAAATCTAAAGCAGCGTAGGAAATATATGCATGGTAAAATGTGAGCTTTCCAAAATAATTAAATAGTTTGAAAACAGAGATTAACTGTGTAAATAAACCCAGAACTGTTGAAAGGGAAAGACAAACACTGTGACCCACATTAGCTGCCAAATTGAAGCCAGTCAGGCTGACAACAGTGGTTTAAAAGAGAATAATACTCTTCATTTACACAGAAAACAAATAATCTTCATTATCACAATAATTTTTCTTTAAAACCATTTAAGGGGAATAGAGTCACACCTAGTAAGAAACAGTTCATAATCACAGAGAATCACTGGTTCTGTTTGATGCTCTTTTCCCAAGTGTTGTACAAAGTAGCCATGCAGACTACAGCTAATTATCTATGTCAGTGTTTTTCTGTCCTAATAGAAGGCTCGAAGCATCACTGCACATGGGTGATAGTTAAAACAACAAGCCACCCTCAGAACCAATTTACAGTAGAATGGCATTTCTGCACTGAAATTGTAAACAAGATGCCCAGCAAATTAGCACCTTCCATCTTCAGTCTCTGCAACTGAAGCGCAGCTGGAAAGGATGAGCTGCTGAAAAAGCAGGATTAGGGGGATGGGCTGAATGGTTGTCACTTACTTTTTAAAAAAACCAAGGGAAGCACAAACTGAGTAGCACAGGAAATTGCTGCATATGCTTCAGAGAAGCTCAAAGGTCTGACTTTCTTGGGGAATGCCTGCCTGGAGGCTACCTCACCCCTAACTGCTGTTTACCTTTGCACATCTCCTGCCTCCACCCTGGTGATGACTCAGTGAATCAAATGGGAATTGCTGCATCTTAGGATAGCTCCAAACTATTGCTAGTCAAAGATGCTGAATTTCCCAGAGTGAAGTGGCAGAGGAGGAGGTCTTCAGCCTCTCCTAAGAACCCTCAAGAAAAAGGAGATCTAGAGATTTTAATTTCTATCCTCTTCTAGGCCATCAAGAACCCTCTGTGACTGTCCAGCTGCATTTGATACTAGTTTTACTTCTCTGCTTGTTAATAGCTGGGGATCCTCCACTGAGGAAGAAAATAGCAATCAGGTGCTGTTTCACATCAGCTCCCCTCCTTTGATAGTCACTGGAGGTCAGTCCAAAGCTGTTTGAGATGCCTATCCTGAAGGCCATCTAACACACAAAGAGGGTGTGGGTCTCTGACGAATCATGTGCTATCTTTGCAAGTCCCAAATGGATGTTTTGGGTAGCCTGTGGTGCCTCAGAAGTCCCCACCTGCAAATGTGTGCGCATCTGAGACCTGAGATGTTTGTATAACCCTGTCTCTTTAGTTTCATTTCCTCTAGGGAGATCATGGCCAAAATTCCAGCTGGAATTTGAAAAGTGAACTGAAAAAAATATGTTAATGCAAGTTTGTAAAACCACCAACTTAGCAATTTGATAAAAACACTCACTAATACGAGGGTAAAGAACCAGTGAAAATACTTTAAATACTGACTTTACTCATAGCAAACACATACTTATGTTTGCAGTCATTCTTGGATCCTGGACTGAAATGCTCTGTAGATGGATGACCCAGCTGTAGTCTGCATTTTCTGAGTTCCCCAAAACATCCTTGTGTCAACACTGTCCATGGGCTCCGATGCAGCTGGGGTGGATGGAGCTCTCTCCAATCTAAGATACTTACCTCATCTGTGTGGGAAACCACTCTTCCAGCTTTTATGGGCCAAAAAAGTGCTTTCTTGGCACTATGTGGAATGACACAGCCTGCATGACAGTGAAACAGTTAATATCACAGTAGGAAATTCTTTGCCACTCTAACTTGCACATGTAACCACTTCCCCATCTTCTAGGGGCTCTCCTGATGAATGACAGTAGCTGTTGCATAGCTGATTCAAATCTCTCAGAATCCCATTATCTGCAGTCTCATTGTAACTGCAGAAGTTATTCCAATAAAGTAATTCTTTTATTAATGAAATCCAGTGTTACCACACTATAAAATTTGAGCATATACCTCTAGGTCTCATTCACTGCAATAGCAGTCATCATCTTTAAAAATTACATAGAAGAATGTGAGTTTCAATTATAAGATATCTCAGTAAAAATAGAACATGTAGCTAAATGCAGCTAGTTCAGTGATAGGAAATAGTGTGATTATAACGAGAAAAGAGCGTGTTCTTTGCTATGGTTTTTTTTTCTTTGCCATTCAAATTGCACTCCAGATAGCATCTCAAGCAATATGAAGATAACCTTTGTCACTTCTCCTTTACTCTTACAATCACCATTGTGGATACTCAGCCCTTGCACATGACATGGTCTAATGCAGTACAAAGCCAGTTTTATTCCTTGTTTTTGCTGTGTTCCTCTAGACAATGTAGGGAAAAACCGGAGGCAAATCATGTGAAGTCAATCAAAGTGCTTGTGTAAATGTATTAGTCTTCACTGTTTCTACTGACTTTAACAAATCACTCGCATTTGTTATATAGCCAAATGTGTTATTGTTCCATCAGGGGCTCATAGCCTTATACAGCTAAAGCAAGGAAATGTATTGTTTTAGGGAGTGCTGGGTTTCTTTGGGGATGAAGAAATCCTAATATATTTCAACGTTTTCTGGAGTGACAAATGCAAATAGATAGCAACTATTGTTAACAGCAAACTCCCCTGAGAAGCGCAAGGGTCCATACCCACTAAGGAAAATTGGTGTCTCTTTCTGGGTCTGGAATTTCAGTTCTGATTTCAAAGCCTCTGGTGGGATGAAATAGAGTCATTACTTAGGTGCAACTGGGCTCACCAAAGTTGGTAAGAGACCAGAAATCCACCTCTTTTTGAGGCAAAGCGGGGATTGGAGCCAAAAGCCCTTCCCTGAGCATAAAAGCCATGCATGTAGATAGGTGTGACGGACTCACTGTTTTCATTGAAAATCTAGCAAGTGGCAGTGGTGCTATGCTTTCCCTAACACATCATAGTTTGACCACATGTGCACCAAGAGGACAACCTGGTTTTTGGACAGTAAAGGGGTCCATCAAAGTTTTGATTTATTTATGAAGCACAAAAAAGTAGCCATGGAAGGCAGACTAACACAAACCTTAAAAAAAATTAGTGTTACAGTTAACAAAAAACATCCCAGATTTTTTCCAATCCCACATTAAGATAAAAACAGACACTTGAAGACAGGCCTCTGTGGCAAAATGAACCATTCCTAACTATTACTACTGTACTTTACAGAGTGCTGAAGATTAAATGCATATGAGGACTGCCACAGCCTAGGCTTCAAAGCCAAACAATCATATTGTCATACATGAATTCTTCTGGCAATTATACTTACTAGAAGACAGAAAATACACACATGCCATTAGATGAAAACAAATATATACAAGACTTAAACCAGTACAGATACCACCCCGCTTGAAACTGGATACTATAAATGCAACAAGCTTGAGCTTTCTCCTGGAGAGCTTGGAGCAGGAGCCCCAGCAGTGATCTCACACTGCTCTAAGCAGGTTGGGCAGTCTGTGGGGTGCAGAGCAATGATCTCTGGAGAGGTGAGGCTGGGCCAGGAGCAGCAGAGCAGTATTGGGTTGATGCTGTCAGCCCAGCTAATGAGTCTCCTCTGCCCTGGCAGTAGGTCAAGCTGTATGCTGTGCTGTTTTGCGCAATGGAGACAAGATTTTATTGGTGCTTTTGAAGCCAGTGGGAAAAAGAACATACGAACAAACTGAGTAGAGACTTTCTGGGCCTGCAATTATTCAAGAGGTAAAGCATTCAAGCAGCTGCAATGTAGCTGTAGTGTGAGCAGGCCGAATTAGGATGTCATCAGTATATGTTACCTTCTGGGCCAGCTTCTGCTCCTGGTTATGCCCATTTGACCCCTGAAAGTGCAGGTAAATTTGACATAGTCTTTACAAAATTAGTGAAATAACTTAGAACTCAGTCAGTTCTGACTAGGATCAATCTGCGCACATAAATAATCTTTATTTTACATACCTAATGGAGAAAAGATTAGTGAACGCTTTCTAAAGGCTTGGGCTTGTCTTTTATTACAGGAAAAATTATCTAAGTCTCATTCATCATCCAGTGTTTGACAGCTACACAAACCCGGAATAACTATGATGTCTTTTGTCATATTATTTCATATTTATTTCAAAATAGCTGAGAACACAGATTTGATTCACATTATTCAAATATTGGAGTAAGGCTTTTTTTGCTGTACACCCAGCTGCCTGCACTAGATACATATATACTGTGAAAACTGTGTGCTGGGCAGCAACTGAAGGAGAATTCCATGCTGTAAAGGCTAACCTGCTGCCCTGCCAAAAATGTTTGCAGTGGTGCTGCAAGCATGTTTATCTTTCTAGCTATGTGTGCTTTCCGCTTCATCCTTCAGCCCTTTCCTTATAAAGTGGATCTTTCCTTTAGTTCCTGAGGTTAATAGCCTTTTGCTTTTAATTTTCATACCTATTGCAGCAAAACTATGCAAACTCCAAGCCTCAATATATCTTCCTGATTTGGTTTGGTTTCTTCCCAACTGCATTAAAATGGCTTTTTGTGTATCATTAGCACCTGGATTCATTTCTTCAGCCTACTACAGTGCTAGCATCACATTGCAGCTGGCTCCACAATGCAGCTGAAATCCAAGAGGTCACTAATTTAACACAGAGCTGCAGTGATGGCAGGCCCCCTTGCTGGGTGCATGTTGAGAACCTGCACGCATAATAAAGTTGTTACACTGGTATCCTCCTCTTTGCTATAAACCCTTAAACTGTACCACTGAATTCACTAAAATTTGTATTTGTGGTTTTCTTGGTATTGCCTCTCTCCCAAAGACAGATGGAAGCGTTGGAGCTCACAGGGTTTGAGTGTCCTTGCACCATAGCCTGGGCATCAGTGGCTATCCTTTTTCTGTCCTGCTGTGTGGATAATCTCATGTGTTTGCTCAGTCTCAGAAGCTGCAGTACCTTTAATCCTTTCTCTGCTATTTGGAGGTATTTTTCAAATTATCTGTGTCTTATCTGTCATAGAAGGTAAAATCGTACAACCTACCATCGTAATAGGAACCTCACAAATTTTGAGTTCCAGAATTTCTAGCTGTTCTGTATAATTATCCCTTTCTGCCTTTGTTGGTTTTTTTTTGGGGTTTTTTTTAATACTGTGAGAATTTCTGTCTTGTTAGAAATGAAATGCACAAGAATGTAGTGTAACAGCAACAGCTTCTCTTTCTTTAATGATGTCCTGAGATTTGTTTCATCAGTTGTTCCCCTGGCAAAATTTTCCATGTAATACACTAGCCATGTTCTGGAAAATACATTTTACTCCCTTGGCATTTTTTCCCCTCAATAGGATAGTGAAAACCAGCCAGCAAAAGAAAAAGCAAACCTCTTTGCAAGTCAGTACAACAGCCACAAAATAGCTCCATGTTTATTATCTTGTCATTATCTCTCATGGTCAGCTGTGTATATAGAATTAAGACTTTCTTGCACTTCTTCTAATCTGCAGCATATTTTATACACATGTGGATTCCACAAGAATCAGTCTCTGAAGGTTGGTTTGCTCTGGTTCTGCTGTGTTTACACCTTTTAATCCCTTTGGTGAGAGTCACTCTAACTGTTCATATCACATTTGAGATATTGCAGATACTTCATGCTGTGCAACAGTGGAGGAGAGCATGTTTATAAATATTTGCTCTTTATTAAATGGTGCTTCAGCAAATGTGGTAGCACTGCACACAGCCTGACTTCTGGGATCCTTCTTAAAAGCAGTTCCATGCTGAAAAATGTGTTCTCTCTTGTGTACTACAGATCTTTTAGGATACATCCAGAGTTCAGCAAAGTGAAGTGGTATCCAAAAAAGAATGCCAATATATAAAAGAGAAGAGAAAATGAGGACAATTACACATAAATACTTGAGGTCAAGGGTCACATTTGCAGAGTTAGGCCACTCAATATTATAACTTGACTGTAGATTTTATTTTTAGGATTTGATGCACTTGTTCCAGGAAAGAGTTCTTTTTCATTGTATTTGAACGGTCTAAGGATTACTTGCAAGTTTCTGTAAGATCAGAGAGGAAATCAAAGAAGCCACAGCCAGTGTTTAGTAGATGAATTTCTAAACTTCTCCTGTGATTGTATCTTCACTCAACAATTTACTTGAAGAGTCATTGCTAGGCAAGATATAGTTTTTGCTGGTGCAGGAAATTCCCTACTCTCTCGTCAAAGAAAGCTATACATGTTATTGTTCCCTGTAATAACAGGATGAACAACCACAAGAAACAGAAAATAATAACATGGAAAATGCACCTTTTTTCTAGTATTCATTTTTCTAGTTTGTGGTCTGAAATTAAATTTGTAATTGTATCATTACTGCAAAATTTTCATTTGGGAAACTTTGGACTAGTGAGCTACTAAAACAACAGCTTTGGAGCTGCTGTAAACAGAAGAAAGAGGTCTGATCTATTGACCTATGACTACTCAGCTTATTCTGTGATTCTGTGACTCTCTGTGACTATGGTCAAAATTTTAAAAGAAATCATCTCAGTGCAGTGCTTGAACTTATGTCCCAGGCTCAGTCATCAGAATCTGAATGTAGTAAGGCCAGTGTCTTCCTATAAAAGATGGAAATTCTTCATGGGCTACAGCTAGACCTGAGAAAATATATCAAAGGTGGAGCCTTTACAATTTTTCCTTTTCTAGTTTCTCTGGAAAACGTCTTATAGGAAGATCGATAGCCTCTAGGTTCTCATTTTCAGGAGGAGAAATGATTTCTGATGCGTCTTGCTTGTCACAAGTGGACTAAAAGAGTGTAAAGCTTTGAAAAATCTCTCAGGTCTATAGCCTGACTTTTACAGGTTGTAAGCATTTGTTTCTTCCAGTTCATTGTCAAAATGTTTCTCATGATGCACAATTCTGTTCTAAGCTAGGCTGTGTAGATGAGAGTCATAAAGGGAGCTACTCTAAATGACAGGTCTGTCAGTCTCTGAAGTTCCCATCATCACCATGTCTTTGCTGGCTCAGATCTAGGGACAGAGAATTGCTCTGAATTGGCTTCTACAGCCTAATGACCCATCAGCTCTTCCCTTCTGACTGTCTTACCACCTTGTGCACAATGGCTGAAGGCTTAGTCATGAATCATTTACCATCAGTCCTGGCTAACCAGAGGTCCCAGATGACTGGAGATCAGCCAGTGGGATGCTCACCTACAAGATGGGTAGGAGGAAGGATCTGGGCAGCTATGGACCTGTCAGCCTGACCTCAGTGCTGGGGGAGGTCATGGAGCAGATCATCTTGAGTGCCGTCGTGTGTCACATGTACAACAACCAGGGGGGCAGACTCAGCCAGCATGGGTTTGTGAAAGGCAGGTTCTGCTTGACAAACCTGATCTCCTTCTGTGACAGGGTGATTCGGAGGATGGGGGAAAGGCTGTGGATGTAGAGTGGCCAGCAGGACCAGAGTAGTGATGGTCTCCCTGTACGTGACACTGGTGAGACTGCACCTCAAATCCTGTGTCCAGTTTTGAGCCTCTCACTACAGGAAAGACACTGAGGTGATGGAGTGAGTCCAGAGAAGGGCAATAAAATGGGAGCACAAGTCTAACAAAGAAAGCTGAGGGAGCTAAGGTTATTTACCTGTGAGAAAATGAGGCTCAGAGAAGACCTTATTACTACCTGAAAGCAGGTTGTAGTAAGGTGGGGGTCAGTCTCTTCTCCCAAATAACAAGAGATGTGACAAGAGGAAACGGCCTTAAACTGTGCTAGGAGAGGTTTAGATTGGATATTAAGAAAAATTTCTTCACCAAAAGTGTTGTCAAGCAGTGCAACAGGCTTCCTGAGGAAGTGGTGCAGTCACCATCCCTGGAGGCATTTAAAAGACGTGTAACTGTGGTGACAGTTCTGGGCTAATGGCTGGATTTGATGCTCTTAGAGATCTTTTCCAACTTTGACTACTCTATGGTTCTATAAATCCTGCTCTGGCCTCAGATCCAGGTCTCTCTCTGTTGCAGACAGGAACCACCAGCAGACCCTTGCCCTCCAGAGGGCAGAGGTGAGGCGTCCTGCACACACTTAAATCCCCAGCAGAACTGAAAGCGTCGTACTAAGGCACTCCACAGATCAAAAATGGTGGGTTTGGCTTCAGCTGATGTAGCTGGCAGCTTGCACTGGGCGGTCCCCAAGCACTTTCTGAGCCATCAGTGGAATTTGGCAAATGTCTAATGAAGTGATATTTGCTTCTAAAGAGTTATTAAAATGCATTGGTAAATAAATCTGTACCTCTCTAGAGCTTTTCTATTTATATATATATAGTTTAGGAAATATATCTGTATCCTTCTCTCTATATATGTTTATTTCAATTACTGAAATACTCACTGTGATCATAACTGATAACTATTTCATTAGTGTTCCAGATAATATAATGAAATATATCCGTGGTTCAGTGGTTTGTATATATTGTATGTGGGTGACATCAGTGGTTTTGAATTAGTCTCCTGCAGTTACCATAGAAACAGGATTTCCTCAAGTAGCACAGCAGAGTGGCGTGATGTTGAGTGGGGAGTTCTAACATTTAATTTTTAAATTAAACTGTACAGATAACCAGTAGGGAATGGCACAACCTCCAATTTAAAATTAAAATGATGATGAGCTCTGTTTTTCTGTGTTGGATGTCACCTCAGTAATACCTGACCTAGCAGTTAGCAAGATGTTATGACTTCTCAGTCTGCAAAGATGCAGGCTGACAAATATTTTTCATGCATTGCAAAGCAACCTATAGATAGATACCTGTGAAAAAGAGACCAGCTTCCCACACAGCAGTGCACTAACATTGCACATTTTGACACGGGCTCATTTCCATAAAAAATAATGTTTTAAAATAGTGTTAGTAACCAAAGTCTTTTCAATTAACAATAAAACATTGCCTGTAGATCAATATGAAGTATTTCTAGAATCCGATGTTAAGGCATATTTCATATGAATGACAACGACTTTCAGGGCAAATGGGAGCTGCTTAGTAGATCACCATGGTAACTGTGGTGATAGTATATGCTTGACTACAGTATTAGTTTTCTACAATCTGATCTATAGCCCGTTTTGAAGAATCATTGCATAATCATTTGTTCTTCTAATGAGGAAATAAAATTGATTGGTTTTGCAACCTTCTTCTCCAGCACAGCACCAGGGTTTTGCACGGTGTCAGAGAAATTGCTAAAAACCAGTGTTCTTCATCTACATTCAAAATCTCAAGGAACTGAAAAGCAAACATCACAGCAGAGTTTCTCTTTCTCCTGAGTTCTTCTAGCGACTCTCTGCTCCTTTAATCACATTAATATCAGATGTGATTAGGATGAGGACCAATCTGGAGCAAATTACAGCGTACATAACTACTTTTCTTTCTTCCTTTTTCTTTTTTTCTCTTCCTATTTTTTTCTTATTTTTTTTCTTTCCCAGATCTGTCCTTTATTCCCGTGTAATGAGAACTCTTGACCATTGAATTCAGGACTTAATCCTTAAGTTCTTATTCGTTCCAGTAGAGCTGTCATAGGCATTGTCCATGCTTGTTTACTTCTGGGACTTTAATACATCCTCAAAATGAAGTCTGTATAAGGGGACAGCACACAATTTGCTGTTCCAGAAGAAATGCAGGAGCTGAGTTACGGCCAAATGATTTTTTGAGATTCTTCCTCTACGACACAAATAGTAGAAAAAACAGTTTCTCAGGTATAGACTCAGATTTGAATGCAAAATCACCTCTAAACCACCAAAAACATCAGGGTATCAATAGCCATGAAATGAAAATTCAGTCCTGCTGAAACAGTTTAGTGTTTATAGAAAACACAGTGGGTGGAAGACTAACTGTATGTTAAATAGGAAAAATCTAAGCTGCAAACACTGCATTTTGTGGATACTGTCCTTCACTTCAGCTGCTCTGCTCAAGAAGAGCTTGCTGGTTCGGAGATTAATCCAACCATGAGGAGGCACCCTTTAATTAAAAAGTTTCATGAACCATACTGTTTTTCTCTGTGAACCTTTCTGTGGTGAGGAAAAAACATTTCCTCCAAGACCCCCCATCTGATTTTTACATAATTGCATATCCCCCTTTAAAAGCATATGCTTGCCATCAATCATTCCTCTCATTTGAAATCCCTAAGGAAATAGCTAGTTGCTGTCACTTATGAGCAACTTGGCTTTACAGTATATCACACGGCTTAAGCTCCCACACAATGCAGGTTCCTGCCCTGGGGAAGTAAATAATCCTGACAGGCTGTGGGGTGGGGTGGCCAGGGAGCAGCTCTGTGGGATGTACCGGTGCCCCGGAGCATCATAATCCATGCAGGAACCAGCAGATATGAGGCAGCAGGAGCACGGTCCATCCACAGAGGGGTGGGATTATCCCTATCTAAACTCAAGAGAGCACTGAGAGATAGTGTCTGGGTTTGGGCCTCTCTCAATATAATTCACGGGCAAACTGGAGTGAGTTCACCAAGGGCTGCAAGCCAGATGGGACTGGCTCAGCCAGGGGCTCAGATGGCTCTGGGCGGGGGCTGGCAGCAGACAGAAACCTAACTACAGGCAACAGAGATATGAAAATTTCCTTAGGTCTCTGAGGGTGAAGCACATCCAAGGAATCATCCAAAGGGCTTAGTCTGGAGCTCAGGGGTCCATTTTAGTTTGCTCTACTTTTGCAGGAGAATCCTGCTCTTGCATTTCTTCCCATGTGGATCTTAGCTATGTGATAGTATTTTGAGCAGCTATGACAATAGCTGTAATTTTTGTAAACGTAAGAAAAACAATTTTATAAAAGATTTCACATCTTTCTCAGGTATTTTCACAGACCTAAGTTAGATAAATTTTTTCCTTTAAGGAATGAAGCTTAACTCACCCTGTTACATGGAAAAGGAAAGTACTTAAAATTCAGGTTTCCACAATAAATAAAAATATAGGTACACAAACTGAAAGTTTGCGACAAACTGAAGTTTCCTCCTTTTAGTTCTTCAAGAGCATTTCTCTTGAATCAGAATTTTATTTCACTGCCATACTATTTATCCTAGAGGAATAACAATGAAGTACCTACCATGCACTTTAGTAGTAGTTGTTGAAAGAAATTGTACTAGTGCAGCCAGAATGCTGTTCCAGCAACATTTGCTTTTTAAAACCTTCTCTAAACTATCTCTCTTGCATTGCACTGATGGCTGCAAATCCCATTCAGAGAGGACAGGTGGCAGCTGTCATTAGAAACTGGGATCAGGTGAAGTCAGTGCAAGCTTCTTATTCACACTGTTACTTTCCTGTTCCTATCATACATATCCCATGACAAGTTTCAACTGGGCTGTCTGCTGACTTCACTTAATTCATGAATTACACCTGACACAGCTCCCATTTACCTCTACAAAGATCTTTCTGCTCCTTTTTTTTTTTTTTAATGGTTTGGAGCATCTTTTACAGCTTCCCATATAGCCAGGGAGGAAAAAAAATACGTATTATGGTGAATTCAGTCCAGGGAAAACACTCCTTAGTGTAAGTTTTAGTACAGGCCTTTTACAGCTGAGCTTGATAATCCAGTTGAGACCTCATAGTGAGCTTGTCATCAATAATAATTCAGAGAGAAGAAAGACACAGTGAGGGTAAGCCAGATGTGTGTATCTTGTAGAGGTCAGCAAAGCCCAGGGTGGATCAGCAGGGATGGAGGGGAAAAGACGCCCTGGTAAACAGGGAGGGTCTGTTTTGTTGCAAGGGCATTTCTGCCAGTCCCCTTTGAAGGCCATCAAAAGATCTCCGGTGGCCTCTGGAGCACACCCAGTATATAAATGAGGGTAAGAAGGACAAAGGAGTGAGTGACTATCTGAACTACTGACCCTTTGACCATTGTACATATTTTGAGGCATTTCAAGAATTTCTTTGACTGATAATGAATGGAGTTATGAACAGTGTGCTGGCCAAAGTGGATGAACATAGCACTGTGAGTTGTAGGAAATGTAATAAGTCATAAGTAAAAATGTTGCAAGCCTTCTGAGAAAATTTAGGGAAAATTGAGTTCTAAAAAGAATTAGCTCTGCATTTTTTGATGGTCTAATGTATTTTAACAATATTCTTGGCAGACTGAAATATTTAATCATCTTTGGAGCTCCTAGAAATATTAAATGTGCCTTCTGATTGTGTCTGAAATAATTCAGTTATATCAATTATATAAAAAATCCAGGGAATGCTAATGCAAATCTCAATTCTTGGGCAAGCAACAAAGAAACTACTCTTATTGATGTATCAATAATCTGTGTTTTGTGCTGCTGCAGTTTAAAATGTCAAATGTGTATGAATGACTCCATTTATATTGCAGAGCTTATCTATTTTAAACCTTCCAAACAAGTTTAAAACAAGTTTTTGATCATTTTAAATAGTTCTCTATTTCATCATTCCTCTGTGCCATTCAATTGCCCTTTCTTTAACCAAAAAAATTTAGAGCTGTTTTTGGTCACTTCCAGTGTTCACTCAAGCATGATTCTCTCATGCTAATTTCTTTGCTGTAGATAAAGGCAGAGATGACTGTAATTTCCATTCCATGGGCAAAACTTTTAATGTGGCAAATTTGTAAAGAACTAAATTTCTCTTTGAGGAAATATTATTAAAATATTTTTTAGTTATTACCATTAAATCATGGGCTTTTAATGTTTGAGACAGAAAAAATAAATACCTTTTCTTGGCTTGACCTATTAAAAGTGTTTCAAGTCTCATAAATACTACAGCAGTAGATTTATTTTTAATTATTTATATCATGCACTATCATGTTGTACCTTATAACTTCTTTGCTTTACTGTATTTTAATAGATTAAAATATTTTCTGGCACTGAAATCTCCCGTAATAAGTGTCTCATTCAGGCTAAAGTCTTTCCATCGCATGCCTGAAGACATTTGCCTCCTAATTTTCCTTCCTGTAGGTAATATATTTAGGGTTCATGTGACTTATTTTGTGTCAGGAGACAACTCTTTTACAAGTTCCATATTCAAAGATTGAATTTTAATAAACTGTACCTAAAATTGCAGAGGAGCTCTCATTGCAAGTGTCCTTCTTTAGACAGCTATGGGTAGTACTGAAAGAACCATGATTCAGGAATAATCAGATATGAAACGTCTTTTCAATTTCTAAAAAAAAAATATCCTAGGAAAGGGTCCATCCAATAGGAGTCTCTTACAGTTGCTAGTGATGGCTTAGGTATTTCCTGAAAATATTGTACTAGGAAAATTTTAAGTTAAGAATTAAGATTGTTCAGTATGGAAGAAAACCAAGAAGATGAGCCATTTAGACAATCAGATCAGATTAAATTCAAAATATGTATTTTTTTATGATGGACTTTTGACAGCTGAAGCCTCAAACCAATAAAAATATATTTAGTGGAAAATTTCAGAAGGGGGGAATGACTGCTTGGTGGTTAGCTCCTAAATTGAAAAGGAGGTGAAAGTCAATAAGCAAATGAATATAAATAATTCAATCTGCAATTCTTTTTTAATTTGTGAAAAGAATACAACTTTGGGATTGCTTTCAACATGCACTGGCGGTTGTGTTTTTTTTGTTTGGTTCGGGTTTTTTTTTTTTTTTTTTTTTTTTTTTTTTTTTCTGCAGAGTCAGAGCCAGACTACCAACCAACCTTTTTAAAAAATTCCAGATGTCTATTTTTCTCTCAACTCTTGAGCAGCTCTCTGGGGACATGTTTTTCACATCAAACCCTATATGAAATTCTGCATACAAGATGCGATGCAGTATGACAGATGTCCATGTGGACAATGCTAATGAAATGTGATTTTGTCATGAGCAGTAAAAACCTGGACATCAACTGCAGTGCCAGAATAGATGCTGGTGTGCAGTAGATAATGCGAACAGATAAGCAGCTGAAATGCAATATGGTGACAAAGAAAACTAGCAAAACTTTGGTTTATGTAGGCAGAGGGATCTTATAATGGATTTGGGAACATTAAGTCTTTCTGGTCAGGATTTTTTTCAGTCTAATTATTAAATATATAGTCTAAACTGATAATAAATTCCTTCTTTCTCTTTCAAAGAGAGAATATGTGCTTTACGACTGACTCAATCCTCCAATCTCAGATACCTATCTGTATGAAACAGCCTATTGAAACATCAGTATTTCAAAACTAGTGAAGACCAGAAAATTAGCATACTTCATACTATAATCTATCTACAAATCTAAAACTAAATCCGTGTGTGCCTTTATGCATCTCCAGCATCAGGCCTGAGATAGTTTGCTTTGCACTGTGACTCTGACTTCACTTCCACATTTTGGAGAAATCACTTTGTTCATGTGTATAGACATGGATATAAGCCCTCATGTTTGGGTATTTAGCATCTGAAAGCGTGACAATTTGTTATCTGTGCTCTTTTTTAGCTATCTAAACAAGGACTATGATTATGATTATGAATACATGGGTATCCCTTGCTTCTTCAGTGAATCTATTTTCCTCAAAGAGCTGTCAAGGTGGCCACTGAAGAATTTTGGTCTTTTATTTACACAATTAATCTGTTGTTATTGAGTTTTCTCACAAACATTTTTTCCCAGATTTTTTCATGTAGTTTTAGAGAAAATGAATACCAAAGCAGGGATCCTGGATAACTGGATAACCTGGATAACCCCAGGACAATAACACAGAAATTAATCCTGGTCTTTTATTCTAAAGGACATTCCAGTTATTTTTTCTTTCAACCTCCTTATTTTTTCTTTAAAGCATGTGAAGTTTTCCAGTTTCTACTCTCCATAGTGTATCAGTGGCTGACTAATAAATATAATTATATATAAATATATATCTATATATGGCATATATAAATAATATTTTTAAAAAGTCCTCCAAGTACATTTCCAAGCATTAGAAAAACGTCTTTACTATTCCCAGACTAATGTGAGGCTAGTAGTTCTGATTTTAAGCTTAGATATGATATCAATGAACATCTAAGCAGGTGTTGGGAGAGTGTTGAAAGAGCAAAGTGGAGGTAAGCTGTGGGTGGAGTCTGTCAACAATCAGCCTTAGGTGTCACCTTAATTGTGTGTAATAGCTCAGTGAAAAATGGCACCAGTACTAAAATGAGAAGAGGCCATAAGAAGCAGAAAAAATATATCACTTATTATTCCAATTTGTAATAAGAACAATAATTTGTTATTGTCAGAAAGATGCATCCCCATGTCATCCAAATTTACCCTAAAAGCTCTACTATCACTTTAAAATGTGCATGGTGGATCCCCACGTATTTAATCAGAAATACTCAAATTCAGTGACAGTGTAGATCACTTGTTTGTCACTGAACTGGTTCTCAGTGCTCTTCGCTACCTCCAGCTTTCCAGCTATTTCAGATGAGCTGGAAACAATACCAGTGAAGGGAATGATGGTAATGATTCAACAGAGGGCATAGATAGCACTAGTAGCACATAGTAGCAATGAACTGTAGCTGACCTGTGGCTAAATGCAACTGTTGTACCCAATTTTCTCATGTCAGAAGAAAAATTGCTGACTGATTGATTACTAACTAGCTAAAAATGACTGACTGATTGAAAACATAGCCTGGTATCACGACTGAATTTTAGCACTGTGACACAAAAGGGCTGTGGCTGGAACTATAACTGCAGGAACCATTGGGACGAAGTAATACAGCCAATACAGATATATTTCAGCATTATTTTTTCAGCTGGCCTGGTAAGTTGTCTCATTCTGCACATGTGGCAGTTTGACCAGATGTGACCACACTACTACACACAATTATGCCTCTGTTATTTTCAAAATTACATTGAGTTATCATTACATCATTTCTTTTGTAAATCCAATGTAGATATGCCTACAGATTGTTTATGACCCGTGTCATTGTATAGATTTTATGTGACAAAACACAGCCTGGACCTACATAGTTTTCTGCAGAATAATTACCAGTTGGCATACCAGAACGAATGGTGGGAGGCCATCAAACAACTCATCCAAGCCTTCCTCCCATCTGTCCACTTGCTGTTTGTGGAACATGTAGTTTTTATATTTAATGATTAAACAGTTTCCTGTATACCACATTTTCAGTTTTCCCAAGCAATGCTTGCATGCAGCACTTAGTGTTCATTTAATGCTCATTTCCCAATGTGTACTTTTGTGTCTAGTTTCAACTGGTTAGAATAAAAATAAGAAACACAATGTAAAATATTTATTTTCTACTTCATTTTCTCCAAATTTTCATCTGCACTGTCCTTCACTAAAAGTATCTGTGCTTTTTATATATATAAAAAATATATATTTTTTTTCCATTAGGGAAAAGCTTGGGTTGAATATTTTTAAGAGAATCTTGTTTTGTCTGCATTGATAATAATGTAGGTAAAAAGAAATAAGTTTAGTGTTACTTTCAGGTACATTTTTTTGAGAAATTTATTTAATTAGTAACAGGTAACTTAAGAATTAACCTCTGAGAAAGAAAAATGTATTTAAATTGTTCGACATGTGGTAACTGGATGTATTAAGATAGAGCAACATGTATCAGTGTCTGCATCTTTCTCGGTATATTTGGCACTAAATATTTTAAGATCTGCACTTGTATTTTCTCTCCTCAAAATACAGGATGCACAAAACCAGTGGATGCTGCAAATGTTACAAGTTACTTTGAAGTCAAAGTTTTGCTTTTTCTTTTTTGTTTGTTTGCCTGTTTGCTTTGTTTTGTTAATTTCAGTGAATTAATACTCCTGTGCCTTGGAGATGGCTCTCTGATGTAAAGGGTATCACCAAAATACCTGACAACTGCCTCTGAGCCCTTTGTGTCTGAAGCAGGCATGAAACCTCTCCACTAAGCTCACTTCCTCAAAAAATCTGCTTAATAGCAGTATATGTGGACACTCTCTGCTCCAAAAGTCAGGCTGCATCAGGCAGAGATCTCCCCACCCGCCCTGTAGGAGGTTGTCACTTCCAGACTCTGGCTCCAAGTGCCCAGTCTGCCACTGCACCTGATCCTTACCGTGGGGTGTCATATTTTTTTCTTTTTCATATCTTCCTTGTGCTCAAAGGAAACTGGAATGTTTCTGGTCCCTCTTTTTTCTCTGTTTCCTCTGATCCTATATTTTCAAGATGCTGAACGGAGATGTTAGACTCGTGGAAAATTAAGCTGGGTGAGGCCATGATAGATCATCCATTCCATTCCCTATTTCAAGGTAAGATCAGCTAATGAAAGTCTTTTCTTATAGATGTCTCTCCAACTTGTTTTAAAAAATGTCAATCTATGTGAGTGTTTGCCTGCTTTTAGAAAGTGAGCTTTTTTATTTTTTTTCCAGAAGTAAAACTTTAAATGTATTGGTGCAATAGACTATTCTTGCCCTGGTGGACACAGGAAATCTTCACTTCTGATTTGTACCCTGCTTTGTAATCTTTGATACTGGTTGTCCCTCAGTCATCTTAGGAAAAACCCTTCTCTTTTCAATTGTGTATCATAGTATACTTTCTAGACTTTGGACCCTTCCTTTTCTCCATGGAGTCTCTTCTGTTCACTTATGCCTTCCTTGAAGTGTGGTGCTCCAAAGTGGGTGATGTATTTCAGAGAACCTCCTACTTCTGCATAGATTGGGACAAACTTTATATTTCTGATTAACTGTGATTCCCAGACTTTAATGTACTAATTGTTGTTTGGTGAGCTTTTACTCATTTTGTGTTTGCAGTTGATTACATTTGTTTTCACTGAATTATTTTTGCTTATATCCATGCAAAAGAAAATCTTTAGTGGAGTAGGCCCCAGCAACAGGAGCTGGCTGAGAATCCTACTCAAGATTCAAAAGGTTTATTGCAATGATCTGGATTTCTCCATCGCCAGCTCTTCCCAGGAAGCCATTACTTTGTGTCTGCATCTGCATGGTGACTTGCTGGCTTACAAAAGCCTGGCTGAACTTAAGTTATAGGTGAGAGATCAGCAGCTCATACACAGTGGCACCAATCAGCCAGCTGTGATATGAAATACCTACAAACAAACTGTATGAGTACATCGTCTTTATCTGCAGAACTGTGCTACACTGAAGGTAATCAGGGCCTCTGAAGCAAAATGCTTTCACAGGGGTAAAAAGGGCAGCAAAAGTTTCATCTTTCTCATTGCTTCTGAGGTCACAGGAGTCAAGTATTAGTCCTTTTCATTTTTTTCTACATGTACTTACTATAGACTGTGGTGAATGTATACCTTTCCTGGAATGAGAAAACGTATTTGTGTGCACACACGTGATTACGCACTTAAGAGAGCAGCATTATTATTAGGCAGCATTCCTATGTGGTCTACATAGGATAAAGATGGATTTGACATCATGCAGGCCTGTAAAATTAGCATGAAATGCATAAAATGTAGATGCTTTATTTGCAATGATATCAGTAATTGTAAGTTAATGGGAGACTATGAAAAGGGCAAAAAAACCCCCAGATTTTTGCTGGGTGGGAAAATAGGATTACTTGGTGAAGCTTTCTGCTACAGCAAGTAGGAAAGAATTTTCACAGATAATTCTTTGGCTGAGATCTCCTGGCTGACTTACAGATAGAAGGTGACATATGCAGCTAGGATTTGCCTGTTTGTCTTAATATGAAAGTAGAGCTCCTCCCAAATTCCACATAGCAATGCTGCAAGCCTCTGGGAATTATGTCTAGCTCTACTATTTTGAGGAATTATTTTGTCTTGGTAGATGCATACTGGCTGTGCAGTTTAATTTTTCTTTACGTCTGACCAATTTTTGGAGATACTGTAATATTCAGTGAAATCAGAATCAAATACTTAATTTGAGCTTTATATTGAAATTTATAACAGAGACAAGTAATGACTCAGGCATTCTTGATCAAATAAATCAGTAAAACAAAAAGTGGCTTGTCTCATTTTGTGAGCAAGCTCTTCTGGAGTTTAAAGGTTCTTTGTCTTATCTGACACTTCAACAAGGCGAATCATTTAGTGAATTAAAGAACGCATGCATTTCCCTTGCAGATTACTTTTAAGTAATGAAGTTAGTGTTTGGGCAAAACAATCAGCTTTACTTAATGGTGCTTTGAAATGAAGTCTCTAAGAAGAAGCTGAGTGATTTCTGCATGACTGCATTCCATGTCATCATCTGGTATGAAAAATGCATTATACTCTCACTTCCTTCCTCTCTAAGCAAACTCAATTTCCAACACCTGTGATTTGAATAAACTGTACACAGACTCCTATAAAAGAATTCAACTGTAAAAAGGTTATGAATTTTTAGAACTGCATTTTGAAGTCTGATATACCCACATTATCCAAAGGGAGCATCTGAGGCCAGCAAGCTGTAGGAAAGAAGTCTCTCTGTTCATGTAACACAAGTAATATAGTGAGTAGAAATGCTGCCTTGTGAGGCAAGGCAATGAACCAGAGAGACAAAGAAAGTGGTCCTAGGCAGGACTAGCATCTTTCCCCAGCTGGAAGGAAGTCTGGTTGGGATATGTGATGACAGCTTTGCTGTTGTTCTTGTCCCAGGCTGGCAGTAGATAAGCAGTTGTCTACTCTAAGAGAGGGACCTATGGGTGGCTCTTTTCAGGCACGCAGACAAAGCACTTGAAGTGCTTGCTTGGTTTGACGTTGAGCTACTTGGTGTCTGGATACTCTGTCAGTCTCATACTAACTCACTTTTGCTCTCTTGTTTTTCTTGTCTCTCAGAAAAACTTTCCCTAATGTATTTTTTTGAGTGTGCACTAAACCACATATCATTAGGCTTTTACCAAGTTATCAGTATTGTACCTTTCATGATTGGGGTTATTAATCTTTTCAAGATTGGATATTTTAGGTATCAGAGTGCCACAGTTTTGTGGAATGCCTAGTGCGCTGGTCTTTTTCATCATTGTATTGTGTCTGGCCGTCTGATCACCCCTAAGTTCACTTTTTTGTTATTTCTATTGTTATTCTTTGTTATTCACTACCATGAATTTGGACAGTAATTCATGGTAATGCTATCTATGGATCTTGGAGTGTTTTGAAAACTTGAAATCATTATCTTCCATAAGTGAGGAAAGAATTGACGGCTTGGTGTTACAGAACAATAAGCTAAGCCTTTAATTATCAACTGATTAAAATTAACATGCCCTTAACACCAATAAAAGTGCTGATTGAATTTTGTTAAAAATCCAGTTACCTGAATTGTGTATAAATTATGGGGAGAGTGTGAAAGCGGTTTTAGTGATTTTAACAACCATACTGACATCTCACACTTATCATTAAAGAGTTTGTCTGCTTTCCAGCATTCTTCATTTTTCACATGAATATTTTAAACAAGAATCTATGAAGTGTGCACAGAAATATTACTCTGTAGAACAGATTGCTTAAGTCAATTAAATGAATTAATAAAATTAAACATGTCATTTCAAGATATATTTTCTGCATTTTTTCTCCTTTCAGCATCAACAAATATTCATAATAGCAGTACCTGGTTCAGGAATATAAGTAAGTTAGTTCCAGAATATATGCTACCCATACTATTGTAATTCCCACTATGAAAATTTGATTTCTTAAATCTCAGACTTGATTGTTTGGCATTTTTCTTTATTTAAGTAGGGGGTTTTTTATCTCATTGCTTGCATTCTGACATTTTGAGATATTGTATGTGGTTAACTTACCCACTGCACTTTAGGAAGAATGGCACATCTTTCTGATCTCCTTCTGTACCTGCCAACAATTATTCCTGCATACCCTGTGATTCCTTTGCTGCATAGATCCAGTCAAGTTTCAGAAATCAAATATCTTGTGACCTCAGGATCTTGTCATGCTCAAAACAGACAATATATCTGAAATAATAGCAACAGGATTGTATTCCCTTCAAATTTGATAAGATAAGAATACCTGTGTGAAAATAAGCAGCTCTCTTCTGTTCATGGACCAATCTTGTAGTGGGAACTCATGCTAGAATCAAGTGTTTACACACTGTTGCTTTGGAGGGATGCAGTGTTTTAAAATGAAGAGGAAGGAGAATTCTGGCAACAATAAATCACTCAGTCTCACTTTGATAGCCAGCAGGACACCAGAATAAGCCATAATAAATGCATTTATAACTACTTAGCAGATAATGAGCCAATAAGTAAATCAATGAGCAATTCCACTAACTGACCAATCGACCAGCAAGGTCTGATTTGGCAAACATTTCACAAGACAGGATCATGATTAAAAATGATCTTGACAAATGGGAGTAATAATCAGAAATCAACAGTGGATCAGAGAACAAATAGCAGTTAGTAGTACAAGACTGATGAAGAAAAGCAAAACTTGTTTTGTCATGTTTTGTTAAAAGTCTATTAAAAAAAGTGAAGTAATTTATTAGTCAAGGTGGTGCTTGGAAAGCCTTGCTTCGGTACTGCTTCCTGGAATTGCTACCACTGCAGTTGGAAAGGATCTATAGACTAGTGGTGGGAATAAGAGCTTTGGGAAACAATTTTAAAGGAATAATTGAAGGAATTAGATTAGATTTTTTTAATATCTAGGAAATAGAAGACTAAATAAAAAGTGGGAAATGTGGCAACAGTTTTATACTGTGTCAAAAGTCATAATGAATAGGGTACTAGATGTATCTCTTCTGTTGATAGAACAAAAGGAAGTAGCTGTCCACCAGAAAGAGATAGCTAAGGTTACCTGTAAGAGTTCTGAAAATTCTTCAGAAGGTTATGGAGTTTCCTTCCTAGACAAACATCTGTGAGGGATACTCAAGGTTTATTTCATCTTGTCAGAATAGGTTGGGATTTTTTCCTGCAAGTTTGGCACCTCTTTGTTCTGTATGTTGCTGAAAAAGTTGTCAGTTGCATGCAGAGAAGAGTGCCAGCACTGTAATTCCATCAGGCCTTGTAGCTGGTGGGGGTGATTCTGAGAACTGGATGAACATCTGTCTGGTTTATTTCTACTAAGAAAGAGCAGGCTCAGAGTTTACCTTTATTTTTGTGCAAAATACCATATGTAGTTTTAAAAGGATGTTCCTTCATTCTGTTTTCACCTTATCGTGTGATTACCAGATTCTCTTTTCTTAATTCTTGTTCCTTTCCAAGTTTCTCTGAATTACTCTAATTAAGTGGAATAAAGATAGATTTAGGCTGAAAGATCCTGAACAGAAGGAAAAGTAGTCTTATCCATCAGATAAAAACATACTTTCTAAACTGTGAACAGTATCATTGAGTTGAATTAAGTCTTCATTTATTTATGCGCCCAGGAAAAGCAAACGCAGATTGTCTTTTCAGAAGCAGATACTTCCCTGTTGAGAGGGGAGATCACATCTTGTACATTCAATTCTGGTTCACAAAAGATTTTGACTATTTCTCTTTAGCTGCCATTTTCAAAATCAAAGTTCTAACTAAACAAGACAGATGAACAAATGTTTCTATGTTTTTATTTGAGATTTCCTCACAGAAGTCGGTGTGTACTTTCAACGTATGTTGCATGAGGATACGCAGGCTCATACTGTGTATGATATGTTCTGAGTCTGTTGAATTTTCTGCCATGACCAGGAGTACAGGTACAGCAAATCCTGCACATCTGTAAATATAGGAACTAATTATCTAAGCACTATGTGGTGGACTACAAAACTTATCCAAAGTTAACCTGATTTAACCTGACCTGAGACATATCACATTTGTTTCTTGAGGCAGAGCATTAGCACTTTGCATAAGTGATTGAATCTATCTAATAAGTCATAGACACTTTTTTGGACGTACACCATGTACTGATATAAGAGACAGAGGCGATGGGTGTACAGACAGATATCCTATATATTAGCATTGCCTTCTTAGGCCACTATAAATCCAAACCTGTAGGTTATTTATGAGTCACACCTGGAACTAATTCTCTATTAAGAGTAGCAGTGAAAGGGATGAGCAAGCATCATTTGAAATTGGTGTTCAAATTGTGCCGACAGCCTGAGTGAGCTCACAGCTCTACAGTAGACCTGCTGCCTGGGAGCACATTTAAGTTCTTAAACAGAAGATAAAAAAGGCTTGGTCTTCAAACACATGTATGATAGAAATGAACCAAACAACACCCAGTGACGTTCTTTGCACAAAATACCCCAAGCTTCTAAATTAATCTACATAGAAATGAATAAGAATGTTTTCCCCTGCAGCTCTCCATAGCCAATATCCATGAGCTGCACTATTGGGTGGTTTTCTGCTGTGATATGGTAAGATTATGTTCAGAAGCCTTCGCTTATGAACAGACATAGATGGATATTTCTGTGTACTATACTTAGCAGTTTCCAGCGTCCACTGTACCAGCTTGTGATCTCCAACTATTTGAAAATATGTACATATCATTAGCAAAACTCTTTCAACTTCCCTGCAACTTTGAGATGATTCTTAGTCAGTTTCAAATAGAAAATACCACAAGAGACTTTGTTGTCATTAATTAACACAAATAGGCGTACATCTCTCCAGGATGAGAAGTGTTTTCCTTGTTTATTTGCCAAGTTAAAAACAATGGCTTGGGAATATGAGCAAAGAATAAGGGTTTTAAAAATAATGAGATAGATGTCCTAGATTGCTGAAGTTTGAGAATATTTTGCATTAAAAACCCTTGTCATTTCTTCAAACACACGAGAGAGAAAGCATAGACAGTGTTTTAAATTCTTGTCCTTAGCATTTGCAAATGTTCCTTAAAGAATTTAATCAAGCAATTTAGCAGTGCACAGCTTTCAAATGATGATTTTTGCATAAGACAGAATTAAATTAAGCTTTCCAGGTTTCATGCTGCAGAGTAGACTCCATATTTCCAAACAGGAAGGCATGAAGACCCAACTGAAGCATAGACTGAAATGTATTAAAGAGAGAGGACTTAAGCTCCAGCTTTGAATTTTGGATCAGTATGGGTGGGGTGAGAGGGGACTTCTTCCTGTTTATTCTAAGTGATGAACAAATATTGGCAGTGCAAAATTGTCATGTAGTTGCTAACTCTGAGTGTAGGTCATGCCAGCCAGCATCCCTGAACCTGTGCGTGACTCTTTTATGGTAGAAATATGGTTCTAAGAACAGAGGCAAAATAATAGTTAATAAATACATCCTCTGCACTCAGTTGGACTAGACTCTGGTGCATGAGTCTGAGGCAATAATTGTGGCCTCCTGATGATTTCTGCCATTATCTTGAGTCAAAAAACAAGCACTGGGAAGATTCCTATGAATAAGTGATGGATAAGAAGAGGAGACCAGTTAATGTGGCAGCTGTAATAACATGGCCCGGTAATAGGTTGGCAAGACAAAAATTACGGAGGTGTGTTATTGCAAAATGGGACAGGATAAAATAGAAATAAAGTAAGACATAATTATCTTAAAAGTTAAAGACGACATTTATTCAAAGGGTCAGTTTAGGGCAAAATTATATAATGTATATAATGTATTTTTTCCAAGTCTACATTTCCTCCATTTTTTGACACACAGCTGAATTTTAAAAACTTCCATTTATTTTTTAAATACCACCTTTCATACATTTCAATACATCTTTATGTTTGTAATGGAAATTAACACATAATTTGAAGCTTAGCTTTAGCACAGATGTCTGTTAATACTGCTTTGCATCTGTCCAAATCTTTTAATATGAAGAAAATGGTTATTCTAATTGCTGCAGTTCATTAAGTTTGAATGAGACCGAATAAACTACATATTTAAAAATATTGCACAAAATAATGTGAACTTTAAAAATAAAATCATGCTCTAATAAGACTAATATGGCACATACAGATGCCTTACAGAATCACTCTATACAGTAGTTGTACAAAACCAATATATACATATACCTGCTTTCTATATTTCTAATTTCCTACACATGTATTTCATTTTTATTCTCTTCTAGAAAAAATGCTGCAACTGTTAAGGTTGTTTGTACTTTTATTAAAAATCTACATTCGTGTCAAAAATATGTTTTAATTTAAACATTGCTAGACCCATTTTGTTATTATCTTCTGCATGTTCAGGCCAGATTTTCCAAGTACAAGATTGTATCAGAGAAAATCTTAGCTGAATTGTGAAAGAAAGAGAAGTGATATTCGGCCATGGAAGACTTCTTAAAGTTTGGTCTTTATCACCTTTAGTGGGAGATAAACGTTTTGGAGCAGAATCAAATATTTCCAGATTCTGAGGATGAGAAAATGTAATATCACCCATATGACTGAAAGCTTTCCATAAGTGAAGAAAGATTATGAAGAAATTTGTTATACAGATAAGGACCTAACTATGGTATTTTTCTGTATTTGGCATATGATACAGAAAATTAATTGAATGTAAATATTTTTTAACATTTTCTGTTCATTGTAAATGTTCCCTCCATTGCAGTGGACATTAGAGGACTTCTCAAAGTCCTTCCCACAGATTTCCTTCTTCTCGGTTTAACTCTTCATGCTTCAAACAGTACTTGCAAAGAAAAGACCTGGAGGGATCTCCCTCCCTGGAAAGAACTGTGGCGATCAAATTAAAAGTGAGATATAACAATTAAATTGAAGCATCGCTTTCACTGGAGACACCCATCACCATCCAGAAAGAACATTTCCATCCAATTTGGGACATCAGACTTACCTTCCCACAGGAACATTAGTTATAAGGGGTACTAAGGAAGTTACAGGTCTCCCATGAAAGTCCTGCCACATCTTGAGCTCAAATGGAGCCCAGTTTTTTGATTGTTTCATGACTTTGGTTGAAGCTTCTGGTCTACTTGAGCCATAGGCAAGTGAGGTTAGATGAAATTGCCAGAGAGATCTGGGAAGATGTTTAGTTAAAAACTTCCAAGTTTGTTGAATAATCTCACGTTTTGCCATATCTTAAAGCCCTATCCTTTCTTAAAATCCCACCAACCAGCAAAACCAAACCCCAAACCAATGCATTTTATATAGCAAGATTTATAATAAAGCATTTTAGATGTTTTCTTTCTTGAATGCTGTTTTTAAGTGCAAACACAAACCAGGGGTCAGATCATATTTTAATTAGAGAAGCCTCAAACTGGAAGCCACATTTCTGATTTTCACAGCAGATGTGTAATTTAGAGCAATCTTTGAATAATACAAAAGGAAACTTTTCTCCTTGAGCTTGACAGGTTTTGCTAAATGATTAGTTTTCTTCAGGCTGAATTCTGCTCTAAAAAGAAAATTCAATCAACAATCATGCTGCCTATTGCTACTTAGCAAGTGTTTTTTCACTTGTTTCCATCTTTCTTTGTTCGTGTGAAAAACTACTGGAAAAATTACATATTCATAACCCAAATATGAATGATAATTTGTTGCATATAAAGTAAAAGAATAATGCACAGCTTTCTTAAAATAAAGCAAGACCAGTCGCTTTAGAGGAATAGGATGAGGGGAGCAGTAAATACTGCAGGTTTAGAGAAGTTAGACACTAAATGGTTTATTGTTTTTAACTCATGCAGGTTTGGATGCAGCTGTTAGCATTGGCGAGGGTGTATCTGGGCAGGTGAGCCATCTCATATGACAGAAATTAAATCTTTCTTGATCACTAACATTATTTGGTAACTCCAAATTAAAAGCTTTGTCACCTAAAGTACTTAATTTCAGTTCCAGAAATTATTTGTGAGATGGTCTTTTAGCGTAACTGTTCAATCCTTTGCCTGAATCTAGAACTATTTTGAGATTTTTTTTTTTTCAGAATATCAAGGAAAAAGTGATAAATGGCCCTCTAAAATATGCATTTAGTGTGAACAAACATGAAATTTAAGTCCAAATATACTTTAGGTATTCGCAGGCTTAAATGATTTATGTTGGCCTAGTCTGTACTTGGGATGGCTCTTAGGACAGGTTGGGGCCCTCTCAGATTCATAGCCTTAGCTTAGAGGGGAACAAAAACCTTTTGAGGTTCAGTGTAGTGTAGAGCTATGGATGTAACAATGGTTTTAGAACTAAGAGGTTTTCTTCCTTTCAGCTTTTGTACATTTGTAAAGTACAAATTGTGACAGATTGTGGCAGATCCCTTCAGCAAATAGAAAACCAATCTTAAAGATATTCCATGAAGGCTTGAACAGATGAGGATAAAAGTTTATGCCAGGTCTTCTTTTACCCAAATCATTAGTGGCATCTCTACATGGTTAAAAAAAAAAAGAGTTGTCAAATCATTTAATGGGGTTTTCTCTTGCAACTACCCCTCCTCAGAAGGTTTTGTGTCAGAGGTTCTAAACCCCTTCACATTAGAAAAAAAAAAGTGAAAATTCCTTGCTCTTGTCAGTGGAACTAACTTGAATGAGAATTGTCACAAACAAAAGCATATTTCTACAGAGAGTATCTAATGACAAAAGAAAATATGAATCTAGTAGATGAGATTTTTTGTTTTAATTTCAAGTGTTTTTTTCAGATTGCTTTGATGAAGAATACATTTCATGGAGGCCTGGGGCACTGCCTATACCCATTTCTTGCTGAACATTTCCCATGCCTTTCTGATTTGTTACTCTGCTGCATATTGCCTTGGAAACCCTAGAGGAGCTTTTACATTGCTATGGAAACAAATCAATATAACTATATTTACATTTTGTTTATAGACCAGGAAGTGTAAAAGCCAAAACACATGCCTGCATGGATAGAACATGATATATAGTTGGGGGGTTTTGTCGTTTTCTTTTTAATTAAGAGAAATATTAGGTGATGCTGAAACAAGTGTCTGTTTTGTTCTGCTGCAGGGGATGAAGAAACCATTCCCACTTTCTGTCATGTGTTATTTTAATTCACAGGTTTTACAGTCAGTCTTTCAAGGATTATGACACTAATCTAAGATTAACACTGACTTTGGTTTTGTAAGTGCTTTAACTGGTATTTTACCAAACCTAAATTATATGCTCCTCTAAATGGCAAGAATGTAGTTATGTTTTCCTATAAACACTGGAGAATTACTGTCTTAATCTGACAGCTAGAAGAGCCTTTCAACCCACATTAAACCACAAACCCATACTGCTGCCTTCTTTGCTACCATATTACCTTCCCAAAATTGTTACCAAAATATTTTACACTTGTTTGACTTATGAGAGGCTCACAAAACCTCTTCTGAGCTTTTAAAAGACCATGTTTGAAGTAGAAAGCTTTAATTTCTGGTTAAACTATGCAAAAAATACTTTTTGCATAGTTAAACCGCCATATTTTTGTCTTTTATATTTTGTTTTGATCATTTTCTCTGACTGGCCTCTCTATAAAGCACTAAATAAATATCACTGCTTTATTCTTCTCTGTGTCTTTACGCACATCTTTGTATAACTGCAGAATCATGTACTAGGTCCTGGTTTTGACTTAAAGTCAAATGTGCTTTACGGTGAAGTGACATTTTGCTTTTGCACAACAGTTTGGGGTTTTTTGTTAGTGACCAAGTAGAATTTTGAATGCTTTTAGAAAAATAAACATGGACAATCTTATTATTCCTACTTGAGGAACCTCAGTGATGTGGGAATATCAAACCAAAGTAGCAAAATATGGCTTTATGAATATGTAATTTAGCATATATTTTCATTGGTTTAAAACTCACACCTACTGAAAGGCTGCAAATGTATGAAAAGTTTGACTAGTCATAGGATTTAGCGCTACGGCTCCATTTCTGCCCTTGAATCTACACAGATGGATCCTAGTTCCTCTGTGAAGCTCTACTGACTTGAAGAAACAAAGCAAGTAGTCAGTGGGGCATGACATAAATTCCAGGGTCTGTTCACAAGAATTAAATGACATATGCAATACACAACAGTTTTTGCATTTTCCCAAGCTGAACCGCAATCCATATTAGCCTGCTTTAAAGAAATTGGTTTAAGAGATAATATACAAGGCCAAGTCAGAGGTTAGTGCCAGCCCGACCTAAGGCAGGATATTTTCTAATCAAGCACTTTCCCCATATCAATCTGTTTACATGGAAACTTACAGTTTTTTGTGGCACTCCTTTTTTCTGATTGTAGAAAAATTCTCATTTCAAAGTGTTTTGACCCCCTATAACTTGTTAAACTAAAGCCAAGAGTGAAAGACAAGAGTATTGTTTGGTATGGACACAAGTATTTTATTACAAGGATTAATCTACTTTTTCCTGTAATAGCCAGAAGCTAATATGAGTTGCATCTGGTGGGAATCTGTCAGCTCTCGAAACATTTGAGGAAAGAAGCACATGTTGGCAGATTTGAGATGTAGGGTCATTTCAGGAGTAAATAAATAGCAAATGGTGAAGCAGATGGTATTTCCTACCCCATTAGTCTTGATAGAGCCCACAAGAAAGAGATGAGTTCATGTACCAGACATACCTGTAAAGCATACCTGTCCCAGAAAATTCTTCTTTGGAATCACGGGAGGAATCATCCTCAAATTTGGGGAGATGAGCAAGAATCACTGGAAGCCCTCTAGCAAGGTCAAGGAAATAGAAGTCCATTAGAGAAGTCCATAGCAAGATGTCAAGCTTCCCATTTCTCCACTTTGAGCTCCTACCTCCATTTTACAACATCTAACTGCTCTTTTTGATTATGTTTTCAGAAGCACCAGACTTGATCCCCTATGGAAAGACACAGTTTTTTGTCTCTGGTGTTTTCTGGATCAAGGTTAAAGCGGATGTAGTCCAGCTGAGTAAAGAAAGATGGAAATATTCCTAGTCTCCCATTCTATGAGCATGTGCTCCTTTTCAGAAAAATGAGTATCTCTATTGAAATTGCTGAACTGCTCACCTGGGCACTTTTCCAGAAGTAGGACTTTCAATATTTATTCTGAATGCATACTCTTGGGAATGAGTGTAAGTTTATGCAACTCAAATCTAATTTGAAATAATAACCTAAAGTGATATTAGTTTAATATTTATAATTAGATTCCACTATTTGGTCTTCCTGCGTGTTTTCTGTTTTCTTGGTGTTTCCTTAGCCTATCAGGTTTATCTTTTGTGTTCTTGCTGCTGGCTGTCAGAGGGAATGGAAAACAATTACTGAAATTATCCTTAACAGAGATCTATGATATCAAATGTCATCTGTTTGTCACAAAAAGACAGGGGCATTTTAGTTGCAGTAAACATTTAAACGAAAGCACAACACTCCTGGAAATATAAGGCACATCCTCCCAGATACAGAAATTTCTCCAGTCAGATGAACTTAATTCAGTGATGTTGAGATGCTTAATGGTATTGGCTATTATCAGATAGACAAAGGGAGAGAAGACAACCATACTTTTAAGACCTGCCTTTGTTTTGTTCCTGATCTCTTGATTGCATGTAATTTAACATTCAAACTTGCTTAGTTTTATTTGTGTTTATTTACTGTGTAGAGTGGTCAGTTATATCTCCATTTGTCATGTGATGCTTTTCTTTCTCTGGGTGGTCATTATTTATTGGATAGTTTATTCTGTGATCTTCATCTCATTTAGCTGTCTTGTGAAGTGTGATTTGATAGGGCTACAAAGTCTTTGTTTATATGTTTATATTTGGGGGTTTTTTTTAACTCTTATTTTTTCCTATCTAAGGATTAGTGGATGGTGAAACATCTTCTGATACTCGCCTTTTCCTAGCAAACAGGATTTCCTGATAGTGTTAACTTCCCTCCTTTAAGTGCCTAGATAGGGTGTAGCTCAATTGCTCAGTCAGCTTGTAAAAGGTGTTGATATGAACGAGACAAAGATGTGATCCTGCCTACTGAGTTTGTCTAAAACTTGTGGGTCTTCCCAGGTGGGGTTTTGGTTTGGTCTGAGCTTGAGCACAGCCACATATGGAAAGCACATTGATGGATAACTCCTGTGTGTTACATATGTCAGTAAAAATGACCAGAATGTTAAAACTGCCAAAGGTCCTGCTGCCTAGAGGAGGTTAGAGTACTAATAAATCTTGCCAGTTGGTTTTCTGCAGGCAAGGTACAAATATTTCCACCTAAACGTGGAGAGCGCAAGTCTTTGTCATCACCTTGTTTAAGAGAGAACAAAATGTCAAATGACTGAGCAAATCCATGCAGCCTTCTCATTCGATTGCTGTCAAAGGAGGAGTTTGAAATGTGGCTTTGACATGCATCCAAAGCAATGATTCCCTTCACGGTTTATGTGGAAAGTGGCAATCCAGTGATAAATGTATTCTTTATAAGGAAAAGAAAAAATTTCATCTACTTCCACTCTTTGGCTTTCTGTGCAGTGGAAAGGAAAAAACCCAAGAAATCAGACCATGAAAACTTTGGCGAAAGCCTGACTACCCTGTACTTAGCTATCAAAATATCTGAAATGCAATTTTAACAGTTGACAGAGAAAACGGTAAAAATTTGAGCAATTACTTAGAAATTAAACCTGCTCTTGTATCCAAAAGAACAGATGCTTCTTTCTGACAGAGGACAATCTTTACAGGGGTTATTTGAAAGCACTAATACAGTGACATGATATGCAATGCAAAATGAGCTGGAATAACATTAAAAAAAAATACAAGCAATAATATGAGAAAAGGACTATATAAGAAATAGTCATACTAGGAAATTAAACCCAAAAAGAGTAAAAAACCAATGCTCTTTCATTTCATAATGTTAAACTTTGTGTTAATTATAGTAGAAGTTAGATTTAAGAAATATCTGTGATTTTCAAGATAACACTACATCTTTAAATTAAAAAAAAATCTTTTGCAATTACTTTCCCATGCCTTGTTTTTACACTGACACTAATTTTTTTGCATTTGAACTGTTGCTTCAGGTCAGAAGTGTGTCCTAATTGATGTGGCATGGCAGACTAGGGCTCATTTTCAGCACAGCTTGCAGCAGAATTGAATGACTTTGATCACTATTAATAGGAGTCCTACCCCCTATCTCTGCTCAGTGTGTGCTGAAGATTTGCCCCAGTGTCAGGACATATTTGCAACACTAGTAAAAGCCTTTGAGAAAAAACCAACGTTTTATGCAGTCTTGGAGGGCAAAGGTGGGGGTGGGTGGAAGAGGAAAGAAGCAATTTTCTGTTGGTAAAGGTCACATTTGATGTGTTTTCGAACTCAGTGGTGTTGTAGATAATCAGGTGAGACAACTGTCATGTCCACTGGTGATTCAGCCTGACCCTTGTCTGCTTGGGTTATAAGGAATTGTGGGTCTGCCATGACCTCAATATGTTGGAGACCACATCAGTGTGTGTAAGTATCTGAAGGGAGGGTGTCAAGAGGATGGAGCCAGGCTCTGCTTGGTGGTGCCAAGCAACAGGACAAGAGTCAATGGGCAGAAACTGATACACAGGAAGTTCCACTTGAACATGAGGAAGAACTTTACTGTGCAGGTGACTGAGCACTGGAACCGATTGTCCGGAGTGGCTGTGGAGTCTCCCTCACTGGAGATATTCAAGCACTGTCCTAACACAATCCTGTGCCATGTGCTCTGAGATGACCCTGCTTGAGCAGGGAAGTTGGACTGGATGTCCTGCTGTGATCCCTTCCAACCTGACCCATTCTGTGATTCCGTGATTTTTTCACTGAAGACGAAGGTAACCAGTATTTTATCTCTATATTCACCTCTTTTGACTGCTATTAAACAAAAACTAGAGAGTCCTGTAGAGTAACTCATCTGCTTTGTATTTTCATGGGGTTCTCTTGCTCTCCCTCCATTTTCCCTCCCTTATCTTGCATGTTTGTCCATACAGATATAGCTTGAATGGTGTATTCTCTTTTTCTCTGATTTGTACTCTGACACGGAGAAGTAAAACAAAGAACTGACCTCATCAGCAAACCAGCTGCATGATCACTCATGTTGTCCCTTGTCATCATTTCTATTCCTGTCCCCTACTAGATCCAAGGGCTTTGGATGAGAAACAGTGGGGAGGAACCAACACAGAAATTGGATGTTGACCATGTGGAGAGATCTTTGGGCCTTGAAGGTGTCTGAGGAAGGACTCAAGCTTTTATGTTTTTGTCAGGAAAGGTGCTGAACTGGCATATTTGGTGGAAAATAAAAAAAAAGGACTGTGGCACAGAAATATTCCTACTGCACGTCTTCCAGAGAAACTAACAGAGGGTGGCAAGAGACTGTTATTTTTAAGCCGAATGTACCTTTTAATTAGAGAATTCGACCCCAAGTCTGTGTCTTGTCATACGTCACTAAGAAATCTGCTGTACCTGAAACATTAATTGTGATTTGTGGGGGGTTTTTTTCCTTTTTTTTTTCTGAATTACTGAAGCATTATTTTATTCTCATTTATGTCAGAAATGATTACATTTGTCATATATTAAGTTTTGGAAGACTGCCATAATTTTTATTTCATCATGCAAACTCATGTCATAGCTGGACATCTATTATTGTCCCTGATGGCCTGAGGGTTATATTACACACTATTAGTTTAGAGAATGTGACTTAAGCCCACCTAAAATGGGAAAGGTTAAACTCTGCAATTAATCCACTACACTGGACGAGTTAGACCACACACGAACATCCACTTGATACTGTGAAGTTCTTTATCTTTTTCTCTCCTCTTTAAAATTGCCATGATGGAGCCCTATTTCATGTAAAAATGTAGGGTCCAAATGTTAGGTTTTCGTTTGTTTACTCCAAGCTTTTTTTCCCTTTTCATCTTGTTTTGGGAACACCTATAATCTGTGAATGTTTCTTATTTTTCAGTACTTTATGCAGGAACATTTGGCCTTCAAACCTTCACACCGTTGTAGCCCTGGAAGTACCAATGCCTTAAGCTCCTGTGTAAACACAAAGAGCTTGTTCCTGCATCAGCCTTTCTTACGCCGCCTCAGAGAAGCTATTCTAGTCCCAGATTATTCCCCAGCCAGCACAGCTGAAAAAAAAAGTGGCAGTTGTTTAAATGAGGTATTTTTACTGAAGAGATATAGATATTTATGGATTACAGAAAAGATAGATGTTTGTAGGTAGAGCAGCTCCAAATAATAGGAGCTTTTGTAAAGGTTGAACTATTTTATACCAGCAGGTGTGTTGCCATGCACTAGAAGTAGCTTTTCAATGTTTTTTTCAAATTAGTTTAGTTCTGCTCAGCTGTTGACTGAAAAGAGAAGCCGATGTAGATCAAGAAAGGCTAAATAACCCAAAGCCAAAACACAGCCCTGCTCTCCAGATGTTGCCGTCTGGTCTCCAACATCTTGTTACTTATTCATTTCTCTTAAAATCTCTCCTCAAATCCCTTCTCTTTCAACTTGACTACAGAGTTCCAAGTGGGACAGAGTAGGCAGCGTGGCTTTTGTTTTGCTTGGAAAACATTCACACCATCACTTCTTTGAAGAAATGGCTGTGTTATGACTGACGGTTTTCAGATTTTTTTCCCTATGTTTGTTTGATAGCAGCCTCCAGTGGCTGCTGCAGCTGGGAACAGAGGCTTGTTGCAGTCAGAGTCAGCCTGCAGGAACCCGGCAAGACCTTGGAGCACCTGCCTCGCTACAGGAGGTAACACAATGGGATGGCTCCCCCCCGCACACTGACAGACCCAAGCCCAAGGATCTCTGCATGGGGTTGCACCTTACCACTATGCCCATGGCTGCTCACATTGCTGCATGGTGCAGACCTCCTGCTCTCAGGCATGGGCTGAGTGGAGTGCCTTCTCTTTCACTTCTGGCTTCCTGCCTGGTCCTGACATGAAGCATCGCTCTAGTACTCCTCAGGTCTCACAGATCTACCTAATCTACAAGCTGAGAGAGGATCTGACACTGCTGCATGCCACAGAGCACCAGAACACTTTCCCTACACTGATGCCATGATGATTTTTTGCCTTTTCTTTTATATACCTTTTATTTACCCTTTTATATAGCTTTTATGTATCCTCAGTGCTTTTAGCATGCATCCTTGTAATTCCTTAAGTCTGATAATTTAGCATAGTCCTAATATTCTCTTAAGCCAGAAGACCAAACATGCTGGAGGCCTTGCAGCTGGAGGCCAGAAAGCCCTACCCTATTCTGAGAAACCAAGGTCCTCTCTAGAACACATCCTGTAAACTAAGATAGGCCCATCCAGGGGGAATTCCTTGGGACGGGGGGATATCATGCTAATTGTTCAAGCCTCTCATTGGGGAATCTTTGATAGATATTCTAATTTACAAGGTCTATAAATTGTATACGCGATCTATCGTGCGTGTGCATTTCGGCGCATTCCACCTTGGCGAAGTGGTTTACCTTAAGGATCCTTAATTAAATACTGAGGTAAAAACCCCTTTTTCCCTTAACTGTGTCTGGCTCTTAATTTTAAGACCAGGGAAAGGCAACAATACTCATTGACAACTCCACTCGAAGCTTAATATCAACTGTTTTATTTGCTGTGTTTTTTTTCCTCACATTTCTTTCAATTATTGCGTGGTTACACACGGTAAATGAAAACTGCTGTATGCAGAGAGTTCTATTTTGCTATCAGTTAAACTCAGGCAGCTTGGCTGGCTTTTGAAATAAGCCAGAAGTGGTGGCAGTGATTAGATTTCTGTTGGAAAATTTTCCCTTCCCTCAGGGAAGTGTGCAGGGAAATATGTTGGCATGCAGCCGTAAGTTCACCATGTAACTCATCACTGCAAGTCAGTGCTTGCTGCCTCTGACTGATCGCAGCATTTTACTGAGGTGGTTCAGTATGATCCTACCTGGATATGTCCCTGAAACCACTTTCCCTTTAGGACACAAATATCAGATCAAAGTCAGCCCTGTCTTTAAGGGGTCTTCTGTCTCCAGATCCTAAACATGAAGGACTTGAAATTCCAGTTTACAGATGAACATTCTTCAAGTGGGAGCAGTTGTGAAATGGGCACAAGCTGCAAATTCAGATGAGAAGCGCGAATGCCAACATTTTCTCAGACACTTTAGTGAGTCCTTGAAGAGTTGTGCTGTAGTTTGTCAGCTGTCATACTAAAAATGCCCAACCACCAGGGATTTTTGTCAGCAATGTAGACAGTTTTCCCTCTTATTTTTTTTTTTGTGAAGGAAGGCAATGTTTATCTCTTGATTTTCTGTCCCATTCCATTGCAGCAGAGAACACAACAATACTGCAGCCCAGTTACTGTTCAATTTGACTAGTACTAGGAGACAGGCATTAGCATTGAAGAATAAAAATCTGCCAGTTTCCTGGCTTTCTGTGCCTGCATGTTCCATTAGGGATCCAAATAGTTAAAGATCCATGAAGTAAAACTGGATCTTGTACTGCTTTGGGGGAAAACAACAGACTAGCAGAGCTGTTTGAAAGTAATGGGATATCTCTCTGACAGTGGAATGGGAGCAGAAGGATGGCTTTAGGACCCATGTGAAACACATTGCACTAAGTAGAGATTTTTGTTTCCAACAAAGACATTTAATCATGTCTGAAATGCCTGTCTAAAGGTATCTGTAGTCCTGAGATTATCTCTATAAATTCCTGCAATAATAAAAATGGCTCCTATCCAGAAATGTAGGGCTTTGTGACATAAATCACAAACCACTATGGAATAGCAGTTAATCTACCAACAAACCTGACTTGTTTCAAAAGGGGCAACACAGGCCATTCTGTCTCCACAGAGCCCCAAACAATTTCAAACTTGGCCCTTTGCATTATTATTCAAAAAGAGTGAGTAAAATTGTGTTTTACATAGCACTAAACCTTTCTATGCTTTGACATAGGAAAAGATTCACCCTAGATTTTGTCTTGTACTACATTGTAATGGTTCTCTGTGACAACAGCACCTTGGTGTTACCATGACATGAATTATTGCATGAGGAGAGGATCAAATATCTTAGTTAACCTGAGTAGATGAATTTAATAAAATTTCAGCCTTTCAGAAAGTCAAAGGAGCATTTCAGTTTGATTTTCCAGAAGTATAACCTGGCTCCAGACATCCCTCTTGCCCATTGGATTTAAAAAGTCAGTAGTCCTCCGGACTGGTTATGTATCAGACAACAGGACTCCAGAAAAAAGCAGGAAAGTCTGAACTCCCACAAGTTTTTCCACCATGATTTGATACAAGCTGCCAAGAACGATTTATTTCAAAATGTGTGAAGTTTGCTTTCGGCCTGAGAGATGTTGGTTTTCATAATGTCACCGTAGAAACTGTTGACAGAACTGGCAGAAAGTGATCCACTTATCCCACAAGTTTAAGCAAAAAGCAGTGCAACACACAGTCTGTGCTATTCGTTCATTGTTGGCATTTAGCAAGACTGATTTCAAGGGGTTGCGAATACCAGTTGCCCTCATGTTGCAGCTTTTAACAGTCAGGGTAGTAATCAATTATACAAATCTCATTGAAAACTGTGTGAAATCTATGCTGATAAAATCACTTGTAATTGTGAACTGAAAAAAAGGTCTCTAATAGAGATAATAAAGACTGATAAAGGCATTATGACATTTTACACTAAAACATCATAATTTATTACACTAAGATTGAAATGTTGTTACAGGTTGTTAAATATTGAACATAGCTATCAGCTGAAATTATAAGTGACTTTCATTTTTTGTTAAGTTAAAGATGGCTGATGTCAGGAAACAGAAACTGTAATTGCAACCTCTTCATTTATTTGTTTAATAACTTTCACAAATAAATGACAAAAACTCATTTTGATCAAACAGTCATCTCAGCACATCCCCAGAGTGGTAAATATGAGAGCCATCAGGAGTTCAGCACGCGAGCTGAGCTACCATTCATGTTGCATCAAAGTTGTTCCTAAGTGGGTGACAGCAGAACTCGCTCAGTAACACGAGTAGCCTAAATGTAATTGGCTTCAAATATTTTAAGACGACATGATTACCTGGGCACTCAAAGGCACGGTGAAAGACACCCATAGTATGTAGGAGGTATGACCCAGGAGTGTTCTTGCAAGCTCTGAACAATATCCCCTGCAAAGAAGGATTTAAAAACACCTCGGACACTGCTTCCTCTCACAATTCTAGACTTCAGGCAAGTCCTTCACACTTCTCTATTCTAGCACATCACTTTTGAAAATTGGCAAGTGTTATCTCATATTAGTTTTGGTTAATTAGATAATCACTGAAAAATATGCCCAACTTGTTTGTATAATTTTCCTATCTACTAAAAATAACTGAATCCAAATTAATCAAGTAGTTTCCTTTTTTTCTTTTTTCTAATCAAAATGTGTAATTTTTATCACAGGTAACACACAAACCTTATTTTCAGGGAAAACAAACCAAACCAAAAGAACCCCAAACCATTTTTGATGATGTCAAGTATTTTTTAGTAATACACTTCATCTGATCAAGAATCTACTTGTTTCAATTTGACAGTGGTTTTCAATTTGACAGGGAGATTAGCAGTGCTCCGTACACTGGAAATTAATTGGAAGTTCACCTAGATTAGATGTTTCCATGCAGTGCACCACAGTAATAAAAACAATAGGGAAGGGTAATAGGTCTCAGGTTTTCTGCTTGTTGGAGCCTGAGTTACAGCAATGGTTAGATGCAGGCATGACAGTCAAATACCAGAGATTGTATGGCTACTCAAACTGCCACTCTGATAGGAGCCACGTCCTGTTTTGTTGTCTGGAAGATATTAAAGAAATAAAAGCAGATATGAAGACGTTCTTCAACATATGGCAACATTTTTTCTGCAAACCACATTCCAGGGAAGGCGCTCTCAATGTGAAAAGCATTTATATGCTTCTTACCACCAGCTCATCTGTCTTTTAACCCTCTGGGGAATTAAATGAAAAATCCCTGTTACAGGAAGGTTAAGGGTGAGCTTTTGTAGTATAAAAGGCAGGAAATTCAGAGTTAAGGGTCTATTGTAACTTTGTAATAAGTTCCTTTGCTATGACCTAAGGAAGGGCAGTGAGGTACCTATGCACAAGGTAACCTTTAATCTTAAACTTGGGTACCTTGCTTAAACACACTGCTGAAACAGGACCCATATGATCCTCTTGATCTATTATTATCTTTTGAAAAACACCAGGATAATACTTACCCTGAAATCTGTTTCACAGGGACTTGCCGAACACAAATTGTGAGAGTGCATTGCTATTAACCATAGGTTACAAAAGTCTGTTGGGTGTTGCTAGCTCTTATCTGGTGATATCGATAATTGCTGTCACCTTCTAGACATCTAAGACATAGTCACAAGAATGTGACTGACAGAAATCCCAGTGATTGGAAAGTGAGTGGAAAAATTGAATTTTTTTTGACAGGTGAGATTCGACTTTGAGAGACTTGTGGTTGGAAGTGGTCACATTTTATTGCAGGAATATAACAAATATCTGTGAACAACACCTCTTAACATTGGCACAAATACAGTAAAGACTTGAAAGATAGAAAAAATTTGCGAGAAATCTAGAAGTTTTTCATCATCACTATAGTGATGATGAAAAAAACTGGTTTTCAAATGGAAAAATGACCAATAGGGCCCCGGAAAAATGTATTTGTAATCTTCAGTGATATAGTATATCACTGAAGGATTATAATTTCACAGAAACAAAACATCTTGTTTCACTGACAGTACTACATATTTATTGTAAATGTTTAAAAGCTTTTTGGTTTTTCGGTTGGTTTAGAGGGAAAATTCTACTTTCATATTCCCTCCCTCTACCTCTTTTATGAAGTGGGAAAAGCTAGAGAAAAGTACAGTTATTGTTTCTTCCTCAGTCAATCAATATCCTGGGCACCATGGGCTGTATCCTTTAACAGATGACATTGATGAGATATGTCAGGTATGTTTTGGGAGAAATCCAGGTTATAAACCAGAAATGTGCACAAGTTCCTATTTCACTCATCACGGAAGAAAATATCAATTGCAAAGCAATTTCTTTGTCCAGGGATCTAACTTTTCTCTAGCAAAGGATTGGATCTTTTGTGATCTCAGATTCTGGTTTCTCCCAGACCTGTTCAGCATCATCAGCTTGGTGTATTCCTGCCTGGTAATTACTTTTGACTTACAGTAATGGAGGCACATGCTGCCCCAAACAGCAAATCCCTTTGCTCCCCAGGGAAAGTACTTCCACAGATTTAGCTTCTCTCCAGAAATCAGTGTGACCCCATGCCAAGGACAACAGTTGCTATTTTCTCTAGTGATCCCTCTCTATGAATGGGGAATATTTGACTCTTCCATTGCTGTGGGGTTTGGTTTTTGAACACACCGAGGTACATTAAGAAAAGCTGTCATTACAACAATGAAAACCAACTAGGAGACAGTCATTGTAATCTTTCACTATAATAACATATAGGAAAAGTTTCTCTTTACATGGTAACATCTATTTCACTCCAATCTTACTAGTGTGGACTTGTGAAAGTTAAAAGGTTTCCCCACCAAAAAAAAACAAACCAAAAAAGAATTAAAAATGTAAAATGACCTATTTTTCCTAGAATATTTAGAGAGAAAAGAAGTAAGTTTTCAATTTTGTTTAAAAAAATAAAAGAAAAACAACACAAAACCAAAAAAAAACCCCAAACCAGACTTTTAACCTTACTGGACGATGTCTTATTTTTAAGTTATATTCCTTAAGAATTTTAAAAATTCTATTTATATTTTTCAATGTATGTTAATTTGAGTGACATTTTAAAATATCCTGCTACTTCTGACATCTATTATACCTGAATAGGTGAAATACCATAATATTACATTTTAAACCCAATGATTTGAAAAAAATATTTTTAATATTACTGCCTTTAAAATGTAGGTTAATGCAATCCTAAAAACGAAAATCACATAAAAAGTCAGAGAATAAATGAATAAATATGCTTTTCAAAAATAAAGATTTCTTATGGAAGTAGTTTCAAAAAATTCCTGGAAAGTGTTATTATTTCCCCAAATCTAAAAATTGACTAGCTTTTCAGCTAGAGAATAATTCAGAAGCGTGCTTAGATTTAGGGGCAATCAAGTCTTCAGAGAAAAGACTATGCAGGCCTGTGACCATTCAGCTGTCAAATCAAAAAATTATCCCTTTAAGACAAGATTTTCTAATTTAAATATACTTTTCTCCCCAATCAATTGCTTTATATTGATTTTTTTTTCAGATGGAAAGTACAAGTCTCTGTGTGGACAGATTCCAAAGAGGGCTGAGAAGGAAAAACCTTACTTGAACAATCCCGAAGGTTAGATTTTAGTTGAATTTCTTTCATTTGACACCTCTGCTGGGTAAGTCCTGCCTACAATAAGTGTTTTGTCTCAGAGCATGCAGTGTGCATGGGTGCATGTTATGTATGCTGATACAAAGACTTCTCAGACCATATGATACCAGCTTTGAAGAGCAACTAGAAGCTCACTCTCCTAGAAAACTCCTATCATTGATTTTTATTACTCGTTAGTCATTATGACTGTTTACACCCCAGGGTTTTCAAAGGACAGTCAATACAAAACTAACAAAGAAAATGCCTTTTCCATTTGTGTTGGTATTTCCCTCATTTCTGAAACTCACAAAAACCCAAACTACTATTTTCTCTGGTTAGAGAGTCTATGACAAAAATAGAGAGTTGCTTTGTTAGCAGACCATTAGCAGTTCTCCTGTGCTTAGTTTGCACTGTTAGCTCAGAGCTTTGTCTCCAACCTCCAATTTAATTAGTAGATATAGTCTGTCAGAGGTTATAAAGCAATCACTGGAAAACTAAGACTACTTCAGCCTCTGAAGCAATGAGATGACAGAGGTAGTTGAGAAGCGCAGAAAGGAGCTTCGGCTGATGTTGTGCTGTTATGAAATGCTGTCCCCAAACAAGTCAGCCCCTGAACACCAATGCAAAGCAGTGCAAAGTGTTCTCAGCTATGTTTCCCTAGCTGCAAACGGGGCAAAGCTCTCACTATCCTTTATTTTCTCATCTTCACCACACACAAGAAGTCTCTTAAAACTTCATGGGACCTATAGAAGGAGGTAACTCAGAGTCTCTGTGGAATATCAAAAAGATTACTTTGCTAGTTAAAAGAATTTTCCAACAAACGGAGGAGTCAGTGAGTCTCAGGGAACACTGATCTGGACACTGAGTTTAAATGCATAAAACCACATATACACATAGATTGTTTCAGTTGGAAGGGACCTTCGACTATCAGGAAGCCCAAGTGCCTGTAAAAGTTATGCTAAACAGATGACCTGAATTCTGAGGGTGCATGGACAATGTAAAGGCCAAGTGACAACAGCAAGACTTACCTTTCTGTCCTTGGGCTGAAATCATATAAAAGATCAGCAGCTGAAACATGTTTTAGTTGTATAAGGGGTAGTAGACATCATCACCTACTTGTTCAGAAGTTCCGATTAAAAATGCAAGTTTTCTGCCTCACTAAAAGTAAACCTCAAAAATGAACAAACAAAACCCAAACACACATTTAGTTTAGTGGGAAAGTGAACTGAAACATGACATATTTAACTGTGTCATAGTATGCCTTTCATGATTTCTAACACTAGGAAAACTCTTGGTCAACTGTTGGAGTCCAAGGCACGCCTCTCACTGCCTTGGGAGGTCAGGGCATACCTCAGGCTGTCCTGGGTGGTCGGGAACCCCGGCAAGGGGGTCCCAGACCCTGGTAAAAAGCTCAAAATAACACTGTCTTTGACCTTAGCCCATGGGAAAGGTTACCAACACTGCGAGAATTATTGCAAACCGCGAGAGTGTAAAAATGAGTAGTGGTTTAGTATTTTACAAGGTAAAAAAGTAGATTTTAGGATTTTTAATATGAGGATGACGGGTTTAAGATGCAGGATTTTGGGCGTTACCCTGTTCTTCTTCTTCTTCTCCTTCTCCTCCATCTTCTCTAGTAGTTGTGGCACAAAATGATTGGTAGAATGAAAAAGAGGTAGAAATTACATGTCTAGAATAGGTGCAAATTAATTGGGATAAAATAGTAAATAAAAAATAAATTATGAAGAATGGTTGGATCTTGGAAAGGGTACAAAAAGGACAGGGACAGCCCAAGACTGGGCAGTCCCTGCTTGGTTTTGGCTGGCATCAGACATGCAGCCGGAGCTTAGAACAAATTAGAGATAAGAAGAAATAAACAACTTGAAACAACATCTGCAGGTGTTTCTCATCTGCTCGGACTCGAGGTAAAACTTCCCAGAGGTGAAGATAAGAACCAACATTTGTGCGGAGTGCCGAACTCCCACAGTCAACAATTTGGAAAACAACAAATGGATGTGCCTGTTGATAACTGACACCTGAGTGTTAGCTAAGTTGCAATTAAAAACTTAAATTGTCTGAGCATTTTAGTAGGCCTGCAAATTAACTTTTATGTGGATGCCAGACTAAGGAAAATTCAGCTGACTTTTTTAGTGTGTTTATCTTCATTAAGTGTCCTCAGCAGGTTTCAGATAGATCTCCTTCATAAAGTGTAAACTAGGACTTCTGTAATCAGTTTTGAATAGCCTTCTGATGAAAAGAGTGCAGAAATCTCAAATGCAAAAGGGTTTAGAAAGGTTGCCTTCTAAAGGACAAGATCTGTATTTCCTGACATTGTGAAAGCTCCAGCATTGCACGGCAGATAACAGAGTACAGAAAATGGAGCTTATCTTTCCACTCCCTTTCCTGCTAAATTGAAGGTTCAAGTCTTGATTAAAAAGAAATCTGACTCTGATGAGGCAGAGCAATTGTCTGGTGCACACCTAAGTCATCATCATACACAAAGCTTTCTTCATTGACCTTGATGTTCAGCATGGTACAATAAACCTACCAGAAATTCTGTAGGCTGCTGAACCAATTAACACATTTATACCAGCATTCATACTTTTGGATGCCATGAAGCTCTGGGAGTGAAATGCTGTGTTTGTGTGAAGTAATTGATTTCACTTCTTTGTGAAAGAATACACAGCACAACTGAATCTTCTGGTTCTATTTATTCCTTAACAGAGTGCTTGCTTGATATGATTTTCAATGCTACATTTTCAAAATTATTTTCCAAGAAAGCATTGCTTTTCATGGAATTCCTTTTCTTGGACCAAGCAGGGGAACTTGTCAAAGAGACACTGCCTCATGTACTGAGCAAGTGTGGGATTGATGACTTGGTTATAAGACAGTCTATGAAATGGACTGGGTTGTCTGGAGCAGCAGTAGCAGTCTGATGCAGTGTCCCCCATGCGATCATAGAATCATTTGTGTTGGAAGGAACCTTAAGGATCATCTAGTTCCAGCCCTTCTGAAGGAACAATTTCTACTACACCAGGTTGTGCAAAGCCCCATCCAAGGTGGCCTTCAATGCTTCCAGGGATGGGGCACCCTCAGCGTCTCAGGGCAAGCTGTTCTGGTGCCTCACCACCCTCACAGCAAAGAATTTCTTCCCAATATCTAATCTAAACCTACTTTGTTAATTTTAAACCTTTTCTCCCCTGTCCTGTAACTTCACGCTTTTGTGAAAAGTCCTTCTCCATCTTTCTTGTAGGCTCCCTTCAGGTACAAGGCTGTAAATAGGTCACCCCTAAACCATCTGTTTTCCAGATGGAACTCAATTCTCTTAGCCTTTCCTTGTAGGAGAGGTGCTCTGTCCCCCTAACCATCTTGGTAGCCCTTCTCTGGACTTGTTTCCAATGGTTGATGTCCTTCCTCTGCTGGGGATCACAGAGCTGGATGCAACACTCCAGGTAGGTTCTTATGAGAACAGAGTAGAGGGGCAGAATCCTTTCCCTTGGCCTGCTGGCAAGATGGTTTTTGATGCAGCCCAGGACAGGATTGGCTTTCTGGGATGTGAGTGCCCATTGCCAGCTCATGTCCACCAGTCTATCACCCACTAGCAGCCCAAAGTCCTTTCAGGAGGTCTGCTCTTGATCTGTTCATCCCCCAGCCGGGGTTGATATGAGAATTGCCATGACACAGGTGCAGCACCTTGCACTTGGTCTTGTTAAACCTCATGACATTTCCATTGGCACACTTCTCTAGCTTGTCCAGGTCCCTCTGGATGGCATCCCGTCCTTCAGGTGTGTAAGGTCCCAAAAAACTTGCCCAAGAAGGCTTTTAAAAGGGCTTATGGTTATTCTTGTACTCTGAGTTAGGCACACAGGAGAAACATCAACAAGATCTTCACAAGAGCTGAAAACAACAGAAAAAGATTTTACAACTTCAGAAGATCAAGAACTTTGGCAGAAGGTTTAGTGCAACATTCAATCAACGTAAAATCCTTCTCAAAGCATTAACTTGGCCCACTGAACTTAGCAAAATCTTAAGCCCTTTTGATTTTAAGTTACTCAAAAATTTAGAGAAGAGATAATTAGAAGAAAAAGAAAGATAAAAAAGATATAGAAAAGAACACATATAGATACCAACTCCAATGTTCCAAGTGTGTTCAGCTGATAGAAATTCCCAGCAGAGGGAGGGTCAAGCCATGTGCTTGTCTCATGTTCAGCCTTAAATACCCTTTGGCCTTCCTGGGCCTGTCCCACAGGTGGGACTTCCAGTCATTTGGCCAATTAGGAGATGAGTTAAGGGCTGAAGGGGCAGGTGTGCAGCATTGCCTCCAATGTGCAGTGATTGGCAGCCAGTACCAGGCCAGGCTCTAGAGGTGGGGGCTGTGGAGAAGGGTATTGCCTCACCAAGGAAGACCCGACCTGCCCCTTCCTCCCCCCACATGCACTCAAAAGGTCTTGAGACATCAATATCTCCAGTCTCTCACACAGGTGTGTCAACTGCACCATACAGCTTGGTGTCATCAGCAAATGTGATGAGGGTACACTTGATCCCTTCATCCATATAATTTGTGAAGATATTAAATAACACTGGTCTCAAAACAGACCTCTGAGGGACACCACTTGTCACGATGTCCATCATGACTCTGAGCCATTGACCACTACCCTCTGGATACTGCCATCCAACCATTTTCTTTTATGATTTGACCCAGAATACAAAGTGGAGCCATGAGTCAGTTTAGACAGGTAACACTGTTAAAGCGTACAGACAGCAAACAGGAGATTGATTCAAAGAGGTGTAAGTTTTAATTCCACATGGAGGCTTTTTGGTGACCCAGCCTGCTCTCCCTAGCAAAACTCTTCATTCAAAATCTGCATTCTTGTGGGCAGAGGTTTTTTCTCTCTCAAGGCCAGTACCTTTCAGTGTTCCCATTGCACACAAAAATGCAAGCTTCAACACAAAATGAATCTTTAGTTGATGTGACTGTTCCTCCATTCTCTTGTTCCCATGATGTATTTCTGTGTGCTTAGCGGTGAGCTACAGAAGAGACTGTATGTGTTGATGTACCCACAGGTTCACGTGAACAGTCATTTCTTATCTATTTTATGTGAGGAGAAGAAAGATTTACTTCAAAGGTTTCACCCAGTAGAGAGTTTTTAATAAGATAGCAAAATTGGTGCTCTGTGTGTCTTAAGCAGAATTCTCTTGACATTAGCAGTCATTCCCTCAGTAGAGCTATTACGTTTTTATAATGTATGGTAGTCATTTACTGTATGAAAGGTTGTTTAGGACCAAAGAATTTACTGTAATGCTGCAACTGGATGGGGAAAGTTCTGATGTTACTTCAGGGACTGAGTTTATTTGTTAAAACAGAAACCAGAAACCCCTCCCGAAAAACCTTACATAACAATATGTCACCTCAGAGGTCCATCATTCCCTGTTCCATTTACTGTGTTCCCAGGGGCATAGGCTAAACTAGACAGGCTCACAGGTATTTTCTCTTGCACACATTTGTGAAGAGGAAGAGTGAGGAATGCACAAGGAGCTGACAGCATTTTAGCTTCTGCCCACTTTCCTTGTTTAAACTGGGAATATATGCAGTCCAGTTTAGCATATGCTAGCTACATAACTCCGTAAAAAGCTAAAGTGACAAGTTGAGTGTGATTTATTGCTCAGAATGCATGTTTTCAATACAGTAAATAACATATTGACTTGAGGGTTTAAAAAATATGATTGCAAGTTTGGATGTTCAGTAGTGATATCTTCCAGGTGGCTTGGATAAAGACTGGCTCAAATCATCCCCTAAGGATATTTTGTTTTGAAAATGTTTATACTTTGCTGCTGAATACTGATGCTGAGCCGTATCTCTTTTTTTTTCTTTTCTTTTTTTTTTTTTGGTTATTTCTTACTTATTGTCAGAAATGAGTGGTTGTTATAGATAAAGGTTGTCAATTTTTCATTCCCTATGTGAATAACATTATTATTAGATGCTTAGCAAAATAATGTCCTCATTTTTTCCCTGAATATTTAGAGGAATAAATGGTTCTCTTCTGTATATTAACACATCTCTATTAAGTGATACGAAAAACATCCTTGTCAGACAAAAATTCTAGTACTATTGTTCTGGTTTTGTGCCCATTTATTGTATAGGTAAAAATGTCTAATGATCCATCCAGCTAAATAATATGCAACTACAGTGGAATATTTTTCAACATTTAAGGGTACATAATGTGCCAACACCTATCATTGGCAAAAAAACTCCAACTCCAAATCTCCTTTCTGGCCTTATGACGTGGTTCGGGAGCTAGAGATTTTAAAGTCAATTTTTAACTCTTTCATGGCTCTGATAATGTATCACAGAAGATCACTGTAGCACTGTGAGGCATCTCTGGAATCTTGCTCAGGGCTCTGCTAACACAGCTACTAGCCTTGCTGTCTGGGAGACTTATTTTTGCATGAAATGACTATCTGTTCACTCTTAGAGTTACTATATGTGAAACCTATCAGTTAATTTTAAATCCATCAGTCTCTGTAGGTGATAACTTTTGCCAGTTTATTCTATTTGTGGTGATAGAAGCCATCTGTCTCTCTCCGCTTTGCACATGCTCAAATTAGTTCTTGCATATTACGGAAACCTTTTCTCCTTTGCTGTTGATGTGCAGTTGCCATTTTGATAGTAATTATAACACTTTCCCTTAAGAGTTTCCTTTGAACTCCACCCGTTTTGAAAATATCTGCTTTAATGGGCTGCTTATTTCTAGCTAGAAGCATGATTGAAATGTTTCATATTTCTCCAAGCTGTGAGCATTAAATAATTGATAGTTGGGAACAAATTCCTAAGCTGCAATTTAATCACGAACTTCTCAAGCTGCCATTTGTATTGGCCCAAAAGCTGAAGCACAGCTTTTTATTTAATCAGGCCACATAATATATTCTTTCCAGAAAAATTGCAATCGTTCTCCTTCTCATGAGGCTCTTATCCCAGAGGCTTGCCTTGTTAATGGTTGAGATGCAGTACCCATGAGAAAAATCTGCCATAGCTTGGCCTTTGGAAAGGAGGAAGCATATATATTTTGTTGGCTCTCCTGTGTAGGATTCTCTGCCTTGCTTTGGCCTCTTGTTGACAAGAGCCTCGCTTCATGCACAGCGAGCTCATTCCCACCCTTCTGCAGCTCAGACCTGGTGCATCCCACAAGGGTGGAGTGCTCCAAGCTGTAACAATATGAGGTTGCTGGCACTCTGCAGGTCACTATTTTCTTTGGAGGTAGATGGTTATTGTGCTTTCCAATATAGCAATGGAGTTTCTCACTGAACAGCATGACCCTGGCTGCTGGGACTTCCAAAATACTGTCAAAAGTACTTTTTGTTGTTGCTGATGCTGCAGAAAGATACAAGTCATTGCTGAGTAAATGCAATGAAATAACATCGGGACAGATCTCAGTGGTTACTCACACCTCAAAAATTTCAGAGCTCAGAACAGACAAAGTTTGGACACCTAATCTGACACGCTTCAGTACGCTTTTTCTGATTTTTTGCAATGTCTTAAAGGGTTTCCTGAGAGATTTCTGATATTTACGACATCAACATTTAATGAAAACAGTCCTTATATTATTCTACCTTGAATCCAAAATTTCTAAGAAATGCAAATGTGGAAAAAGTTTTTAAAGACATTTTCTTTTTGTTTTGTGTGTTTATCTTGTTTTGTTTTAAGTGCAAGATCTTTAGCCTTTGGTTGAATGAGACACCATAGTTGTGTATCTAGGAAAAGTTAGCATTCTTGTACACCTTGCATATAAAAAGAGGTAATTTATATGTAGAAAATTGGAACAACCTATATTTGTTTTGGAATAGAGCAACCTACATTTGTAACACCGGAATAAACCTTATTGCAACGGGCTGTGGAAATAAGTGAAACATATCCAGCAGTATCCATGAAAACTCTTTCCAGGGAGCTTCAGGTATTTGGTGTGTGTTGTGAGTTAACCAACACACATGTGGGCTCCTTAATTTGCTGATAGGAAAGTGGGTGATGTGGGCAATTCACTCTTGAGAGCTGTAGAAGGAGCTTTTGCCTCTGTGAAAGACGTGTGTCCTATTCCTGCTGACGCTGGGAAACACTGAGGAGGTGTTGAAATAGATCTTGTCAGGAATCCCCATGCACTCACAGAGCTGTTACAAAAATACGATGCCAGCACAGATATTAATCTGAAACATCACAACAAAGTAATAATATAAGGACACGAGCCTGAGATATACTGAATTAATTTAAATTTGATCTCCACAAAATATGACACCCCTGTGTTTTCATCTGTTAAACTCATGTGTCTTCAGGATCAGCACGAAGTCCTTCAAAGCATATGTTTCACGTCTGCTAAACAAAGAGCCAGCAGTTGATACATCATAGGAATCTTTGCTCAGATGTGCGTGTGCCAAGGTTACCGTAGCAGGATCGAGCAGTAATCTTTTACCTAATTCAAATAATATAGAGACACATAGGTATAAATATTCCCCTGTATTGTGTTTCAACCTATTAAAAAAAAAAAAAGAGAGAGAGAGTCCTACATTCCTAATTTTTATATGACTGTCTGCATGCAACCTAGGAACACAGGGAATGCATTACCCTGGTCTAGATTGCTCGAGGGCATGAATGGTTCTTAAAAGGAGAGTACTGGTTGGACGATGCTGTCTCTAGTTCAGCAGAAATGTTGGCTGTAATCTGTAAATGCCCCTTGTGACTGAGATAAATTTGAAAACCTATGCACCCACTCTGAAAAATAAAGTTTGTGGTGGGGAACATGCTTATTTTGGGATGTGGAATGCTGACTGAACAATATTCCTATATAGACCAATTGGAAAAAGAAAAGGCTTTTTCTGCTAGTCAAAAAGGAGTCAGTAAAATATAGAATATATCATCAGGTGTTGCTTGATAACTTTAGCCTGTCAGGGTAAGGCTGCACGAACAAAAAGTATTTATGATTAACCAATCTCTTGGTTCCACATAACTTAAAGTCCTTGGGTCTTTGAAAGTTCATCCGTAGTTCCTGGTACATAAAAGGAAATAGATGGTTTCTTAAAGGAGTATTCCATCCACAGCAGGATACTTCTTTAACCAAACATACCTTCTTGCAAAAAGAGTACAACAATCTGTTTAAGCCTCCTGAGAGCGGAAAGGTGGAAAGTAATTTCTGACGGCTGTCTAATGCTGAAGTCAGAAATGCAGACTATCCTTGTCTTACTCATGTGAGTACACGCATTCCATACATTTTCATACACTTTCCAGTGGCACATGCAGTGCTTAGCTGTTGTCACGTGTAGATTGTCTAGTATTCTTTATTTGCTACTGCAGAAGGAGTTCACTTGGTGCCTGCCTTTTTTCACAGTTTTCTTTGGCATTTGACTGGTCATCATTTGTGAGGAAAGTTAAGAGCACCAGTTAGTGAGGGGAAGCAATTATGTAAATAAGGAAACAGGACTCTCATTCACCACAAGGGTGTGGTTGGAGGGAGGTACATCTGCTGGCCTTCATCTGTGTAATATGAGTGGGAAGGAGCAAAATTATTCTATTTATATTCACAAATCCAGTAGCCTTCCAACAGATGCCAGCTCAGATCAACACTTGAGATAAGACAAGGAATTTTCTTTACCCTGAGAGTCAAAACAAGCAGCAGTTAGAGGATAGGTTTGGCTGAGTCCTCCAGTCTCCTGCCATGCCGGGTAGGTTCAGCTCCTGCTTGGCTGGGGTTAAACCATGACCCCATGCTAACACTTTCCAGCCACACTCAGGCCTGTCTTTTGCCATTAGAAGAGAAGGATGCTGGTTCTTCAGCAGGTGTTGCTGCTGCCTCTGGGAAACTAAACAACATCCCACTGTAGACTGCAGATGTTTGACTCCTCTGCCTCCCCGAGGCATCCCACCTCGAACATGCTGGGACAGACCGCAGCTTTCTGCAATACTTTGTCGGATGCCTCAGCCTCCTCCATGGGAACATGCTGCTTACGTGCCAGATGATATGTTATTAATAAGCTTGCCTTTGTCCCATTAATCTAAAAATACTGAGATAATGTTACAGAGGTTTGCATGGTTTGCCAACACATTTGGCTGAAACAAAAAGTATCTGCTAGTGAGAACTAAGCCCTGGGAACAACATTTCCATTGGGCTCAATTAGTGGAATCCCATAGAATATTTAATAACACTGTTATAGAAATACAGTATTTGAATTCTAAAAAACCTTTGAAATTGGGGTCACTTTGTGGCATTCTGCTTCTGCCCATGGTGAGCCAAACATATTATTGTACTGCTTGGGAACAGCCAGGGAGGAAAATTCTTACCTTCAAGATAAAATTTCCCTTTAAAAATGAAGGTTATGCTGTGGGAGGTCACTGTATTGTCTCCCATATATTACTCTACACTTATTCCATTGTGGAGTCTGGTTTCCATGGCTGAGAGAAGTCCTGGATAAAAATAGGAAGGCATGGGAGATACCAGGAGGGAGAAATACCTGGATCCATCCAGAGTGCATCAGTCCTTACTGCACTTGTGTATATTGCACAGCACCATCTGCCCATGTTTTGTTTAAGATTTCCAAGATGTACACAGAAAAGTTTACTTTGCAACTCACGTGGTGTGTGAAGCGACTGTAAGTTTATTCAAAATGCTTCAGAGTTATTATGTGTTGTGCCATAGATCTCAACATGTGTTGTTGCAATTTGTCAGAACTATTGCCAGATGTCCAGAAAGCTCTGTTGAATGTCCAAGTATGAGGAGGGGGAGAATGGAGGAGTGGGATTTGCTCATTCTTCGATTCCCAGTATACTGGCTGTCACGGGAGATTGGAAAATACAAAGAGAAGGGAATGTCATGTCGTTTTGCACTGTAAAGTTTTTTACAGTACCCAAAACACTTTGCATCATCTTCTTACAGGCCTTACCAGGTCTGAAAAGATATTACCTGGAAATCCTAGTACACCAATGCTCTTAACAGCACAGAGCTGATAGCAGCAATATTTTAAAACAAGCAAAACTTGGGGCCTCAGCCCGGTGGCCTTGCCACTGCCACAAGCACACAGCTTTGATAAAATAATGGATGCCATATGTTGTTTCTTAGAAATGTCATGCAGTTTGAGTAGGAGAATAATTTTCTAGTCCAAGAAAGCTCGTGGGGAGCAGAAAAGTCAACAAAAAGCTCCTTAAGTAAACAGTAACAGTTCCTTATCGCCAAGCCCTGGACTTATTTTGCATTTTATTGAAAATTAATTGCAAAAGACATTATCTGGTGACCAAACTCTGTAACTTCTTCAGCTGATTCTGACTGCAAAAATCTCTACCTCTTTCTGCTTTTTATATGCCATTTCTGCAATGGTCATGGATTAACATATCATCTGGGTCATCAGAACTGATAAATGATTGGAGTACAGCTTCAGCATTGATTTAAGCTGCCAAGTATTATTTTCAACATTCAGTTCAAAAATATGAACTGAATGTAGAAACCATCTATCGTTGTTTTAATGAAGTGCTGTTTTTCTCATTAAGTGCTTTTCAGATAAAAAATATTTTATGAAAAGAAAACCATGAGTGGTATAGTGCCAGTAGATCATGGGATTGTGGACATTTTGTACTGACATTTTTTTTGTCACTCTTACACTAGTGTGATCAGTGCTATCTAAACAGTGCAGAAAAGAGCAGCCTTGGATGTCAGACTAAAGTCAGGCAATGGAAAAGAATCATTGTTCTTTTCCTAGAATCTAGAAAACATTTCTAAGCTCTTTGGAATGAATACGGCCTGGAAATGTCCTTTGCTTTTTCTCCACAAAACTCTTCATATCTTTTGGTTTTTTTGCACATCCATGGGAATTCTTTGTTGTAGGTAACAGTGCTTGAAAACACTTCAGAGACAAAATGAAGTGCTTAGTTTTGTATGACTGAGGAACTTCTTGGTCAAATAGCAACATCCCTGCTAATTTAAGAGGTGTAGTGACAAATTCCTAAAAGCTCTCTTCAGTCAAATGGCTAGCAATTTTGATCAGGATTTCTCAGAAATCTGGGGTTAACATGTAGGTAAATAAGACCACTATTCAGGATGCAGAAGGCAGTGGAGATAAAGAAAGTGATAGCAGCAGGTACTGCAGGACTTCCTTTAACAGCTCTTTTCTCTTTAATATTGAATTTACTGTTGAGAACTCTGTGTGTGTGCGCTTCTGTGCTAGTATTTATGATACAAATGGGAATTTTTTTTTTCATTTTGTGTTTCTGCAGCTGAATACAAAACCCCCCTGCAAATTACTTACAAACAAAATAAAAAATTTCACGATTCTTTAGTAGAGCATAACAGGAAACATTTGCCTGTTTCTTTTATCACATAACTTGTGCAAAAAAATATCATATGCAAGAGAGAGCAGAGAAAGATGTAGAGGAAAATAGCTCATTTTTTCTGGAGTAGGGATGGCAGCAAATGTCATATTAAGGCCATAGTTGGCTTGATTTTCACACATTAGTTTGCCCATTATGTGTATATATAGCAGCATATGGGGGAGTTAGTGCTTGGGGCAGATGGGTCATGTTCCTCTGGGACACTGAGCATGCAGAGTGCTCTCTTTCAGATCATCTAAGGCTGCAGCAGACATCATGGATGTCTTTGAAAAGGTTTGTCTTCTCTAGTGCATTTGCCCATGTGATTCTGTTATGTATGAGATTATATCTTCAAGCTGTCTGCAACTGGGCCATTCTTATTCAATAGTCTTCCTAATAAATGGCACATGCATTTTTAATATGGGTCTAGTGTAGTGGGGGCATATATTTTTTTCACACCTGCTGGAGCTGTGTCTCTACGTATCTCTTCCTGAACTGTGTTTTGAAGACTGTAGTTCTAAATTACTGTTTTCATAGTAAAGACAAAGTAGATACCTTCACAGTTGGAAAGTTAATGTATTTTTTTCTCCTTATATGTCAGGGAAAGCTTCTAAATAGCTGGTAAGAAGTGAGTTATAATAGTACAAAAGGGTAATTTTTTTTCAAGTTTATGTGGCTTAGCAAGGCAGAAAAGGTGGAAAACGTGCCTGTTAGTATATTTATTCCATGATAGTTTAGAGGAAAAAGTCTTAGTGCCTAAGCCACTATCAGGTGAAATTTGCTCGACTGTCCCATTTATGTGCTGTCTGGGTGAGTTCCTTGACAGAATCATTGCATTTGTTACAAAGGGTAGGAGAGTCTAAGGTTAAGGCTCTCAGATCATATATGGGTCAAACAAATTTTTTGATTTAAATATGTTTAATACATCCATATTTATGCAATACAGACATTTATTTAATATAGCCATAAACCCTCATATAAATTAGGGAGAACTTCAGCATGCTCTAGCTCCTGGAGAATAAAATTGACTTTATATACTCTTACATGGTGTGGGGCATCACTCTTGAAAAACCTGTTCTGAAATAGGTGGTGCAAACCAGAAGAAAGCACATTGTGTTTCACTGCTGAATGGCCACTGGTTAATGGCTGACTGCTGCTTCTGCCCTGCTAATTTGCTTATTGAGTCTTGTGACAAGTTTCTGACAGGATTTCTATGAATTGGACTTTGGAAAGCATTCCAGACTCAACATTTATGTGAGCACAGCTAGGATTCCACCATATTCCAACCATGCATGCATTTTATAGACCATAGGTGACAAAAGAAAAGAGTCCCAATTGCATGAAAATTCAGGCTGGAAGGGACGTCTGGAAGTTTGTCAATTTATATGATGCCACTAAAATTTAGAGTAAGAGCAAAATGATAAAAAGCTAAGGGCAAAGTCTTGGCAGGTAAATGGATTAAAGGTTCCTTCACCGGAAAAAGTTTGTTTCTTATTTGATTTATTATGTGATTTGAAAATTATTTTGGCTGTTGATCTCTAGTAGAATTTGACCACCAGGTGGTTTTATCCAGGTTCATAGAGGGTTATAAAATAATAGAAGCAGGAAAGGATCCCAAGAGGCTTTGCACAGTCAGATCTGGAAAATATCCAAGGACAGAGATTGGACAACCTCTCTGGGCAGCCTGTTCTGGTGCCTACTGTCCTCATGAGCAAAATGACTTTTCTGATATTTAGTCTGATTGTCTCATTTCAGCTTGTGCTCGTTGTCCCTCACCCTATTGCCATGCACAGCTGAAGAGCCTGGCTCCTTCTCAGCTGCCTTCCTGCAGGGACTTGAGGCTGATGCTGGATTTATACAGATCCATCTTTCTTGAGGATGAGCCAGGCCGGCTCTCTCGGTCTCCCCTGGCAGGGCAACTGCTCCAGCCCAAAGCAGCTTGGGGGCCCCTCACTTAGCTCCTGCCAATTTGTGAATGTCTGCTCTATACTGAAGGGCACCAAGCTCCATGCTGCATGCTAGATATGGCTGAAAGTACTGAGTGGAGGGGATTAGTTCTGGTACTAAATAATTTGTATGTTCATGTTCTTCATCTAGTGGTTATGTATATTTTTTTTATTTTTTAATTTAAGAAAACAGTTTTGCATCTACTGTGAATTCCAGCGTTCCAACAATAAGCCATGTGTATATTGACATTCTCACTAAGTATGTACAAATGGAACTTCTGAATAGTGGAAATCACATTGATTTCTCTGGTTGAAACTCGCTAAAACATTCTAATAATTAGTTTTTCATGACTTTATCTCTTTTTAAAGAATGAAAAAGATACATTGCCTCTTCTTGCACTTGCTCCATTCAGTGATTAGCTAGTCAAAAATGTCTGCTGTCTGCATACACCAGTTATTAGATATGGATTTGAAGATATTCTGCAGGATTTACTTGTGAAGCTGATTTTGCGTCATTTAATTTTAGAGACATACTCTACTTCCATTTAAACAGACTCAAAAGCCAAATATATTATTATCTTAATGGATAACTAATTATATATTAATTGAAATCTTATTTCTGCCAGTAGAAGCAAACTGTAATATATTTCCTTTTCTATCAAGATTATTATTTTCTAACACTTATTACCATCAGAAGACATTATCTTTTTGTTTAATTCCTTTTTATTACACATTATTTCCGCTAGGAAACTGAGCAGTCAGGCATGAACTAACCTAGGTAAAATAAGAACTGATCTGTATTCCAGTTGAAAGACATATGCTACTGAACCATGGTTGCTTTAGATCTTGGAAATTTCTATTATCTTAGATGCTGAAAACCCCCAAAACAAAGAATCAATTAAAATTAAAATCATTTAGTGTTCATGAAAGCTGCTAGATTGACAGTTCTGCCAAATTAAATCTTGCTTTTTTCAAAGGGGAGATGCTTATAACACGCAAAATGATGATACAAGCTTACACACAGCATCTGCTAATATGCTTCAAACCTCAACTCAAGGAGGAAGAACTAATTCTGTCTACGTGCCATCCTGTCCATATCATACACTGAGAAATGCAGCTAATTTTGCTGGCAATTTTCATAATCCACTAAGAGATTAATTAACTAGAAGTGAGAAAATAATTAATTTTTTTTTTCAGTGGCAAAAGAGGAGAAAAATGTTTAGTTGTAATAGAAATAAAACCATTTTAGTTATTTTCATCAGTTTTCTTTAACCTCAGAAAAACAACGAAAAAAAAGGTGTTCTCTTTTGAAATGGGTAATAAATGACAGAGAAATGAAAATCCCCATTCACAATGTCTATAACTTCTGCACTACTTTTATGATTAGCCAATTCACTCATGGAGAGACATAAGTTCAGATTTTCCTCTGCAAAAAGTGAGTGAGGTCCTGCGTCCAGGAAAGTTTTCCATTTCCTTCCGTGGCTCATGGAGTAAGTAGGTTGGAATTCAAATTCCCATGATGTTTCAGTGATTTTACCCTTTAGAGTCACTGACTGTAATGCATGGCAGTAGCCCACACAGGGCAACAAAACTCTGTGTTCTCTGCACTATGGCACTGACATCCACAGCATCTAGCAGGAGAAAATAACCTGAGAAAAGTACTCTGCAGCCAGAGTTAAACACTGAGTTTGGGCTCTGAGACTCAGACTGATCAATGCTCTTGGCTAAATAAACCTGTCTACATTGGCAGTGTTACATTTACATGTGTGAATGCAGCCCTACATTTGCTCGGCTCTTATTACAAGTGAATAGAAATAAAATATTTCTGAATTACTGAGTCAGTTTATCTCAGAAGGACTGGAGTTCCATCATTTTCCTTTTGGCTGCTACTGCTAGGTTAAACTGTATAATTTTGGTATCTGTGAGAAGCATTTTTACACACACACAAAAAACCCCCAAACTTTTGGGAAAAACTACCATGCTACCATTCATCTAGACCATTAATGCAATACAGTCTAAATTCATGGAGAAGAAGAGAATATGAGAAATATTTTAAGTCGTATACCTTATATACTTCTGTTGTTTGAGATTTGTAGGCACAGAATGAAACCACAGACTTCCCAGCCTCCAATTCTGCTTGTCAAAAGAAGTATACAGGGACACTCTGAGTTCATGTATATAAGCACTGCAAGAAGAGGATAAATTCACCTGAATGGAAAGTGCCACTCACTCTGGAAGTGTATCCTACTTTGAACATTTAGACTCAAATGCCGGAATTTAAAAATTAGCAGTATGAGTGAGTCAGGTCAGCATTTACTTCAGGAATACAAGCGATTTCAAACCATGGGCTCCATGCAGCAGAAATCAATGACTCTCTAGAGAGTAATACAACTGCTCTTTTCAGAAAAATCCAGGATATTTGGGGAAACTTGTATCCAATATGTTCATCAGTGTAGAAATGCTCCATTTCATTACAAAGTTATGTCATCAAAGTATTTTTTCTACATTATGTGTAATATCCATACTGTTTAATGACGGAGCATCTCTGAATAGCACATTTGAAAGTCTATTTATAAATATTACTCACAACTTCAGGTTCATATATTATGTTTGTGCATATAAAATTTGGCATTCACAAGCTGATCAAAGATCTTGACACAAAGACTTTAATAGCCTTTGGGGAAAATTTTTGATAAATATCTGTTATGTGGTTCCTACAATGAATACGAACTCAATTCATGCACCTAATTTTCACAAGCATAATGTGGATAACTTTTCTAACAAATTAACCTTTAAAATGGCATGCTAAAAGTACAGGTAATAATTTTATTTATTTTTCTCCAATAGTTGTAAAAACTCAGTTTGCAGGAAAATTCTAGGTATTTTGTGTAGCTAAGTCATTTAGTAGTGATCTGAGCACAAGCAGCAAATGATATTTTACATCCTAAGTTCTGTACTCTTCCAATTGTTTCTAACTCTTCATTTTTTAACCTGAAAACCTTTCTTAAAACTTGAATTTCTGGAAGGATGTGGATAGGTAAGGTCATAGCTTTTATTATGATTGTAACTTCTTACAGTGCTCCAGCTATATTCTCAAATCGTGCCTGGATTTTCAAGTCTTTTCACACTGCCAAAATCACGTCAAGGGAATTTGTGTGGGAGCAGATACACATAGCTCTGCATAAGCTTTACTTATGGTCTGACCCAACTCAGGAGGAACATCTGTGTGGAGTGTCCCTAGGGAGCCCAGGTTATGTAGCTGGCAATTTGCCCTCTGTCTTGAGAGTTTTTGAGTTCCATTCCTGGCACAAAACCTTGCATAACCACTGTCATCAGATGAAAACAACATAGACAAAACCTTGTCCTATCCCCCAGTGCTGTGAGAATCAGATTTCTTGGTTGCTCAGTACTCTTATGCAAAAATCCTGTAAGTACATGTCTTGTTTTAGTTCAGTTGCCCAAACTAAACAGCCTTCAAAATTTGTCTTAGGATTTTTTAAAAAGGGAGGAAATATTGTGATGTTTGTGTTGTTCATTATTTAAATATCAAACTATATTTATATTCTCTAAACGAGAGAAGCTGAGAAGACAGGATAATGTGTGTGGTGTTACTGAAACTGTATTGTTCCCTCTCCACTTTCCCTCCCTCGTATACACAAGTGTTGGAGCTGGTACCCATTTTGTAATTTCAAAAGTTCCAAAATTGGAACTAATCTGTATTTCTCAGAACGTTAAAAGGTATTGAAAAAAGCACACACTGGAGAACTAAAAAGTCTTCGCATTGAAGATGGGAGGTAGAACATAATATGAGACTAAGAAAAAAACTGTAGAAATCATCCCTTTCCAGGTGTGAGTGGACAGATTTCCAGTATTTTTTACGTGTCAAATCTTTGACAGTGTGTCACGTCAACTATTCAGAGTGCCTTGTGCTGTCATTTGGGAGGTGACACGAGTTACACTATTAGCAGAGCCTCAAAGTGACTAAGGCATTGAGGTAATGGATATAGATCCCAGCTGCAGTCAGGATCAAATGGAAGATAAATGGGCTGCTGTTATGCTTAGCCCATTTTCCAGGAAGCACACTCCACTCAAGTTTGACGTGCACTTTGATGAGAGGGAGGTTTTGTTTCGTCTTCACAATATGCTGGTGCATACCATATGTCTGTCTCAGACTCCCAGGGAGGAGAAAAGATCCAATACGGTGCTTCCAGGCAGACTGGACCTGGTGTCTCAAGGGGGATTTACAATGTACTAGCTTTGCTCCTTCTGAAGGGCTAATAACAAAGTATTGTCTTCTATAAAAATGCTTTTGTGGGCACATACAATTGCAATGTTAACATTTAATAACATGTAGGAAAAATATATTACTTCTTAGGAGCAGAGCTGACTTGTTAATTTTATATGCAAAGCTGAACAAATTATCAGAAATAGTCCCCTCTTTATCCTTATTGAGAAGCTGATAAATAAAATGAATAAAAGATTCTTTTGGAACAAGGATTCTGTTTTGCCTGGTTACATTCTCTACCCGTAACAACCCTGTGCCATATTTAAATTAAGTATTCTGAGTAATAGGTAATATTTTCAACAAAGAGTACAAGTCAGCAAATCAGGCTTTGATTTTCCCACTTCAGCCTCTGCACAATTTAAAGATTAACAAAATCATCTATCCCAAGACTTTTACCTGTAAGAAAAGGTTTCCTAGTTTGAAAAGAAAAAAAAACATTTCTAGAAATATTGCAAAATTTCTGTCTATCTTCTCCAAAGCATAAACAGAATCCCCACAGGCTGATAAAAAGAAGGTGCCTCTTGCCTGCCATACAAATTGAAAGTTCAGTTCATAAAGCTGTTATGCATCATTTACATGGATGTTCCATAAAATCTGCTTGGGAGTAACATAGAGGAAAAATTAATTACCTGCTTTTAATATTCATTAAGTGTTTTTTTCCCTCTGAGCAGGTGTTGCAACTTCAACAGTACATTTCTAAAACTGCATAAACCCAAGCACAACAGCTAGGTGAGGATTATGTATCATTGCAGGAGGACAGTAAAGGAATATTGCCCCCAGGTCAGCTCAGCTCCTGTTTTTGGGCTTATGTGTGGCAGAGAGGATAAGGCAGCTGCAACCAGTTCACTCTCTGTATCCACCCTGGGGTATGGGAAAGGAGAGCATTCCCTTGCTGCTGCTTTTAAGGGAAGAAATGTGATCACTTGTTCCTACAGGTCGAAGGAGCTCCTTCCTACCTTTCCAGAAGGGACCATTTCAAGACAGTGGTGATAAAGAAGTTTTGCAAAAAGTATGTTTTAATCCAATGACCCCAAAAATATCACTCCTTCTTCTTGATTTCCCTTTACAGAATATGTGGCTCTGTTCAGAATAATGAAACGGCCCACCCAGACATGGGGCACATGCTGCCTTAAGGTAGTTTGTAAGCATAGCATTTACAGGAGAGTTTATTTTTAATCCCTACTCTCTGAACAAACAGGAAATACAAACCTTGTAAGCCACTTTCATCATGTAAGCAGAAATACTGCAAATTATTATACCTCTCTCTTTCTTTTGTAATTTCATTCATATGATTGGTGGTGTTGTTTTCAGTTCCTGAAATTAAGAACAAAACACATCTTGAGGATGAGAAATCAGAAAGTGGGAAGACCGTTCTAAAGATTTTTAACAAGATACAAAAGGAATATTGCTGAAAAACTAGCAATACTTCCAAAAGATTAGATGGTTGCAAGAGCAACTTCAGATTTGATTTCTGGGCCTGCTAAAAGCTTCTTGGATAAACTTAGGCACGGCACTTAATCTTTTTGTGCCTTAGTTCCCAATCTGCAATATGAAGATAACACTGTTTTCTTCCCTTCAGACTTTATCTTTTCGAAACTCATGGAGGCTTTGGGCATCTCTGTGGCTGGCTATTAATTGGTGATAAATTTATATGCAGTGGTGTTGAGAAGAACAGGATGAACAGGTGAGTTAGGTTTAGAACCGCAAAGACATCAAAATTTTTGCTTTGTGAACACATGAAAATATTTTTATTCCTGAACCAGGACATAAAGTTTAAAACTGAAATACTTTTATAGACAAACTGCCATAGGTTGAATGATTTCAGCATTATGGAAATGAATGATTTCAGCATTATGGAAATAAATAATTTCAAGGATTTGGAAGATTTGATGTCTCCTCCCTGCCTTGCAAGGCCTGATTGCGCACCCAGTGATGCTTTGGTGGTCCCATGGTTCCCAGTAGGCACTACCTCTCATATTTACTCAGAAGAGAAACAATTTTGCATCATAGGATTTACCCTCCATTGATGGAGTCCATTCCATAGGGCAGAGTGGAGGGAACCTGAATTAGAGTTGTCACTGTGCAATGTGAGTGTCAGGGAGTACCACATGGACAAAGGCAAGGCAGAAGAACTGATAAAAAACAGCAGCTCCTTCAGTGAACACTGTTCTGCCCTAAACACTGACTGAATAAAGCAGGCTGAAGTAAAAGTTTACAACTGTGTAAACAAAGACTAAAATATAGTGCTTCTAGTCAAGGTGTCCAAATTAAGGAAATCTCTGTCATTCCCCGACTTGAGGAAAAGTGTTTACTACATTAACATTTTCCACATAATCTTTATTTTTTATGTCAGTTCTTCCTGCCTTTAGAGAGAAGAAAATATTACAAAGATTTATTTTTTTTAATCCTTTCCTAGCAAAAGCTAATTTATTTCTACCAAGTTCATTAAGGGATTCCTCCTTCAAGGACTGTATCCCTTAAATTCTTCCTTAACCTCTTAACAAATTTTAAAATGTAATTACTTTTGTACTAATACCTGAAGATATTTAAAAATAATTAATTCTCACTCCATCATCTGAGAATAGTGAGACCTTTTCCTTGATCCCATTGAGCGTGTATAGCAATTACTTCTGCAAGTGCTACTATTATTTATTATGTTTACAATTTCTTTTCTGTGTAATTGTGTGCTTTTCAGATAAAATGAACTGAATGAAATATGAAATCACTCTACATCATCCTGACTCAAAGAGACCAGGTTTATAAAGTAAGAAAAATAATGAGATTTGTGAAAAAAATGATGAGAACTTGCAATATTATACAGAATATCTATCTACATGATATTACTTGGCTTGTAGCAATCATCCTTAACCTCAGGAAAGAAAGTTAGCATTTGGATTTTTGCATGATTTGACTGGAGGCTTAATCTGCTTTGGAAAATAAGTTTATTAATAATCACACATGTGAACGGTGCTGTATTGTATCTCTGATACATCAGTTTGCAAGGTTCTAGAGATTTCAGAGAGAGGTCTATTTTATTCTCTGTATACAATATACTACCTATGAAAATTTCAAATTGAAACAAATATGGTGAGATTTTGATGCCATCTTTAGTTTGAGTCATACACAGTTTAATTCTTCAGATAGCCCTGAACCAGTCGGTCTTTATTTGCTGAAAAACTGGTTGCTTGTTGTACTTTTGTCTTTCAGCCTTTCTAAACAGAAAGTGAAGGCTTAGTGATTTGTTCACTTTCTTAGAAGCTCCCAGGAGCAACACATCTAATGAATTCCACTCTCTAGCAAATGTGCACAACCACTTTCCTTGTGGGGCATAGGTAGGAGATCCTTTTCCCCTTTATCTCTACTAGCTAATCTTGTCTGGAGATAGAAGCGATCTTCACTTCCAGCTGGAAACAGGTGCAAAGGAATGAGAAATATGCATGACTGGTAGGTGCTTATTAAAAGTGTACCAGCCTTTCAGAGGTCTTCTTCAACCTGACCTTGATGTGCTTCAGCCAGGTTCTGAAATCTCAATGCCTTCCATTCAAAACAATAAGCAGTATCGTTCTGAGCTCATAGGAAACTTGGATTGTTAGGAATTTTTAGCTGAATATAAAAGACTGGAAAGTTCAGAAACAGGTCCAATTCTAACAGGCTTGTAGAAATACCAGGAACCATATTTACTAAGTCAGTCTCCTGGGAAGGTGGGGGGAGAATAGAAGTCTTTTATGCTGATCACCCATTTTTTTTTGTTTCCAATCATGCTAGACACAAAGCATTGCAAGAAGTTCCACAATTACTTATTTCTGGACATGACAAGAGTCAGAAAAAATAGTAATAATGAGAAAGAATCTTTTAGAATGCTTTCAAAATATGCTGTGCAGATGTCTTGATGTTAAAACAGCACTGTTCCAACAACTGTGCTCAGGAACAATGCCTCGGTCATACCCTCAGGTCTTAATTCCTTGCCAGCTTCTTCCTTGACACCAGAGAGCTGGAATTTAAAGTTGTTCTATATTGGATGACATGCCCTTCCTCTTTTGAAGGAATGGAGATCCCCTGTCACGATCTATCACTTTATTGTAGAAGAGATTTGAGTCCTAAAATGTGAGTCACACTTTCCCATTCTACTAAAAAGAAAATGCCAACAATTATTTTCTTGTTCAACTTTTTCACAGCAGCTAGGAGAAAAAATACAAACCAAGCTAATGGTGTACTTCAACTTGCCTCTGAACAGCAGGTATAATTTATTTAGTCCTTCTTAGAGTCCCAGGTATGTGACATTATCTGGGTTCTGGGAGGAACCTTTCTTCCCAGTCTAGCACTATTTTTGAAAATATCTGTGGCAAACTGCTGCAGCTTCAGCTGTGAAACTCTATCAGAACAGATGATAACTTTTAGAAGCTATAGAACTTTTTTCCAGGTTGGAAAGGACCTTGAAAGATGAACTGATCTAACCTTTTGGGGGAAAGGGAGACTAGGTGACATTATTAGACACTCTGAACAAATACATCTCAAAAACTTCCAGAGACAGAGTCTCTATTGCATCCCTAGAAAAGTTGCTCCGGTAAGTGATTATTCTTGCAAAGTGTAAAAAATGTCTTTCTTACGTGAAGATAAAACTTCTTCCAGTGAAATTTGCACCCATTGTCCCTTCTCCGTATGGGTCCTTGTGAAGAGATCGTCTGTCCTCTTTGTAGCTGCCCTCTAAGTATTGGAATACCATGAGGTGCCCTCTGAACCTTCTCTTAGGAAGAAAAGACCTAACTCCTTCAGTCTTTCTCCTAGGGCAGGTTCTCGCACATTTTGGTCATCAGACCTCAGTTAAAAAAATAGATAAGGCAAACCTGAAGTGTTTGCCCCTTTGCTGCATAATAAAATACCATGAGCCCAAATTAGAAGTATATGGAAAAAATACACAAAAGATCCAGAGAAGAGTTTAATTCAATATAATTGCATTAAATATAAAATATATGCATAAAAAAATCCATGGGTTTCCCTGTTATATTTTATTTAGCTACAAATTGTCAGCATTTGGACCATCATCAGGTTAAAGTAGCAAAGTCAATGTATACAGCAAACATTTCACCAAGTCCCACAGTGACTGGGGAATAAAATCTAATTTGCCTAACTAATGCTCATTTTATGAAGTCAGGTGGGTATGTCGAGGGAGCTGCTGCCACTTCACCCATGCAGGCCATCCAGCTTTCCTGCTTTAACAAGGAGATGTTACCAACCAAGCAAAGTGAGGAAGGGAGTGGTTAGAAGGAACCGTCTGAAATTTCTGTTGGGCAACTTCACAATAATCCTACGACTGAATTTCTTCTGGTGTGTTTAATGGTGTTCTTTTGGAATTACTTTCTATTGGAAAAAACCCCCATCACTTCAGCTAGTGTAATCCCATTAGTCCGAGATGTTTCTGAGGCTGGAGCTGTCAGAAATATGTTTCAAGTGTGTTTCAGCTTGAGAAGCAGCTGGAACGGATGAGCAAATGCATCTGAACATGGAGGCACCCTCTGATTTCAATTTAAGATGTACAGATCCATTAAAAGACTTATTCAGAGGCATCCTGAGCTTTCGGTTTGGAAACTGTAGCCCTGAAACTGGATGAGCAATCCATAGCAGACTTTAGTGAACACTGCATCAAAGACAAAATATCGGGAGATAAGTACATATGGCAGCTCCCAAGAAGATGTCAGACAGGCAGATGCTATGTGAAAGGAAGATAGATTCTTCAGCTTGGCAGCTGGGGATTGTGGTTATTCATCAGATGAAGAAGCATGAGGAAGAAGTATAAGAAACATTATGTGATCTTACCTCTTGTGCACCCATTTTGCAAAAGCTCCAGAGAAACACTCCCATGCAAACACATTTAATAGTATCCAAAGCTAGGGAACTAAATGTGAATCTAACAGACTAAATCTATAGCCTAATTTTCCAAAGTCACCCACAAGCTCAGCTGGATGTCTGTGTTTATTTATCCCCCCCCAACCCATCTGTTTCTGAGTAGTCAGCACCTCTCAGTGCAGAAAGGCCTAGGGATATGTGTGTTCTGTGGGGTTGTCTGTTGGCAAAATATTAATTCAGGAAACACCACAATTATTTGACACAGTAATAAGCATGGGAAATGAAGACAGGATGAAAATGTGATCAATCTAGTCATGAACTGGATGGTAGCCATCGGAGTTAATCACAGTGTGGGGAGCTGGGAAGGAGGAGGCAATGCCTGTGATTGTAAGTGGTAAGGAACGTGGAGGAATGCTTTAAAGCTGTGATGAATTAATTTGTAGAATTCACTGATACAAACTATTATCTGTATAGAAATGATAAGGTAATCAGTCCCAACACTCCACGGCAAATGCTGAACAGTAGATGAGTGTGGGGACACTTCCATCCTGATGTAGTTCTGAGCCTTGTGTGCATTGTGGGATATTTTGAGCCTCACTCTCAACAAACCAATGAATATCACCTGAGGACACCAGGTTACATGACCCTTGTGATGTCCTTATGTCATTCATTCCAGGCAGAACTCTGTACTCTCTGGGGCTTATATTTCTGTTTAGAATTTTGAATATTTTTTTTTCTTCCTTCTACCTGCATCCCAGACACAAATCCAGGTTCATTTATGTGGAGAAGAAACAAACCTAAAGGTGTTTGCTGTCTTTGATGGCTTCTGCTAGCTTTTTTTCAGGCACAAAGCAGAAATGTCCTATGCAAACCTTCCACTGAGGCAGTCTTTGGGGTCTGTGAACTCTTACATAAACCTCAGCAGTGTCTGGTGGCAGTGTACGCACAGCCAGTGCAGGTACTACCCTCTCACACTGGCTCCTCAGGCCTCCTCCCTTTCCATCACCCAGTCTTTATGATTTCAGGCTTACCAGCAAAAAATTTAGCAGTTAGTCATCTAGTGGAAGTTGTCCCTGCCCATTGCAGAAGTTAGAACTAGATAGTTTTTAAGGTCCCTTTCCAATCAAGCCACTCTGTAATCATTTTTTGATCTTCACTTTCTGAAGTTGGTTAAAGAAAAATCATATATACTTATTTTCTTAGTTATTAGACATGTTGTGAAGCTAAAGTGTTCCATGCTCACTTAAAATACGGTGCACTGCTGCTGAATGGGGTGCCAACCTTTCAAATGCTGTCTGTGCAAGCTGATTTGTTAAAAATATTCTTTCTGTCCTTGAATTTATTTTGAAGAATAGCTTGAGGCTTTCAAACATCAATACTTCAGGAATAACATAAATTCTGGTTCACAGATAACCAGGCAGCTTTAAAACAGTTGCATGCTCAGCCTGAGATGAAAGTCTTTCAGTTCATCAGGTGGAAGGCAGTGATGTCTCAGCTAATAAAGATGTTTCTCTGTTTCACATAATTAGAATGAATAGGGACTGCAGAGGCCACTGGCTTCACCAAGATATTCCCTCCATCAGGGAGCAGTTTTCAATTTTTGTAAGTTTTGTGAAAAATAAAGAATCTTTGCATGGTCCCAGGGACATTCCCTTGTACAAATGGACCCTATTCATTTAAAAGTAATGGCATGAGCTATTAGCAACTAGTCCCCAGTACTGAATCACTCTTGATAGAGAAAAATGCCTTTCTTGAAGTCATTCTGTAGCTCAAGCAGCTTTTGACTGAAAGAGGTGATAGGGCCTGATCTATGTAAAAACTGAGTAGGGTTAGTGACCCCCAGATTCGGTGTCACAAGTACATGACTCACCACAGGCTGAGCTAGGATCTCACAACAAATCTTTCTGTGAAAAACAAGTGTTAAGTGTAACTGATTCAGGAAAAAAGCATCCTGCCCTGGTGTTTTAGGAACTGCACTTGCTAATTAGCAATTGGTCTGTCATTACAGAACTTTATGGCCTGTCTGTAACTAAAGTAATGTTCAAAAAGGATTTGAGCTTGTTCTTTAAAACCTATAGATAATCTTATGTTTCCTGTTCCTCTAGTGCTGGAAGACAGGTCTTTTAAACAATGAAATACAACTTAATATATCCTTGTGATGCTGCTGATGGATGACAATGCACAGACATAACATGACAGATCAAGAAGACAGCAGTTGTGTTTCTTCAATCCTTCTTTCCCTTCTTTAATCATATTGCTTCCAATTATGATCCTGCTTAGGTCAGGATTTCTTCTGCTTTGGCCATGACTTTCTTCAGTGTGAATGTGGATCACATTGTGCTTGATTGTCTCTGGAAAAGCAGTATGTATTTAGGATTTTATTCTTTAATGTAATGCATGAGGATCATGGTGCCCTTCCTCTGCAGAAATCAATAGGATTGCTGTCATAAGACCATTTATTTTTACCCTCTCTTAGGAAAAAAACCCGTTAAAATGTTAAGGATGGCTCTAGACAAGTAATTACTAGGCAAGTAATTCTCAGAAGAGATATCAGTGGCCTCAACCCACAAAGAACATTTACTGTAAAACAACAAAAACCTCTTCAAACTTCAGGGAATGAATAAATGTCCATTACTAAGTCCATTTCAGTAGAAGAGAGGATTATTTGATTGAACATGATGGTGAAGACCAAAGTAAAGTATTCCTTAAAAGTGTTTATTGTTTTCTATCAAGCCCTCTGATCCTTCATATCCAAACTATTAAAGTTCCAGTTTTAGATGTTTCAAGACAGACTCTGATCTTAGTCACATTGCTGTAAATAGGATGTAACTAGAATGTCCTTGCCCTGTAACATCTGTGTTATTAAAATCTGACTCCTTCACAAAGATTGCATTCAGAAAACTGGCAAATGCAAGTGTGATTTCATCCACTATGAATTTCTCTTTGCTGACAGCTTTGTCCCTCACACACTTCATCCTGTAGACAGGGACACTGTTCAGTAACAGGCACGACTTCTCTTTTGGACACCTCCCCAAGCAGCCTGACATATCCTCTCAGCAAACTGTGACAGCAAACAGGAGCCTCCTTCAGATATTTTCTGTGATGTGATTAAATGTCTGACAGTTTCTTTTGATCTTGGTACTGGTGGACTTAATCACGGATATCCCACCTTGTGTGGCCAAAGAATTACGACTGGTGTCTCTTTAATAGAGCAGTTAGATATTTGGTTCAAATTTATTGGCTTATAATGAACAGATTTGCTTTAGTTCTTGAGGATTTAGAGGATTTTCCTTTTGCTTTATTCCCTGATATTACATTTCTCTCAGCCAGAGTGATATTTTATGCTACTTAAATGACACACTTCAATTTAACAGCCTAAGTACCATTATTATGTCTTTGCATGCCAGCAACTGATACAAAGTGCTTCTTGGAATTTGCTCCCTTTTTTATATTAGATGGGTTTCTTCTGCATGACCTTGATAGAGAGGAGCTTACTCCCTGCCAGCAGAAAACAGGTTATTGCAATTGTCACGAAATACTATGGTAGTACAGAAGAGTTAGGCAAATTCATTCTTTAAAAAGATGGAATTTTTGTTGTGGTTCTGGAGAAGTAGTATAATTAGCTTTGTGCTACTATTGTGGTATAAATTTGTATCCATTTAACCAGAATTACTCTTAAATTTTAATCGTAAACAAACAAGACCACTATTTTGGCTGTTACTGGGAATTATAGGCTGACTTGCAGTACTGTACCTCAGGACTGCCTACGCAGAAAGGATTTAAGTGCTAAGGCTGCTGGCAGCATTTGTGGTACCTAAATTAAGTACTGCTGTCTGTGCTGCATGGATACTACTACCCAGTGTGGGCTGCCAGCATGATCTCTGGCACTGCTTTATGGAAACTCAGCCAGGCAGGCCTCCTCCAATAGCATTCATTGCCTGGGGGCTATAAATGGGAGGAGCTGACATGAGCAGGTTTGTGGGTGGGGCTGGAAGGAAGCTGGGCTGCAGCTCTCCAGTGGCGTGTAGACTGTGGGACTCACAGGCTACTGTGAAAGGGAAAGGTTTGGTATCTAGGGAAGGTTCATATCAAAGGCACATGTCAAGGGTCTACACCCTAAATACAGCGCAAGTCCTTTTGTTGATGTAGCCGAATACTTCATGTCAAGTTGTATCATCAAAAGCTGTCAAGAGGAAAATGAGAGAGTCATAACCTCTTCCATGCTTATCCAGGATATGATTTTCTATCCGTGCTCTAAGACTACCCCTACTGATATTCAACTTTACTCTCCATTATTCAATTGATCCCTTTAAAATTACTCTGGGAAAAAAAACCTGGTATAGCCCAGAGCAGAACCTGGCCCTCTGTTGCTGGAAAAATTGAAGAGAAGGTATCTCTTAGCAAAGAGATGATGAGAAGATATTGCTGTGTTGGTTTTCACTGGCTTGGGATAGTTCTGTCATCTCATTGAATGCATGGGGGAAAAGTGGTGTGACTTGAGAGAGGCAGGATCTGATTGGTGTGCCACTGCTGCAGAGCCATGTTTAGAGGTGTAACAGCAAACTCCAGATGTTACAAATGTTAGCATCTCTAAATAGGGGAATATATTTAGATTATTTGTGCTAGTAGGTGTTTTTAGTGGGAGTTTATGTTATTGTTTCTTCTTGTTTTAGTAGTGATTGTCACAGTTCTGGTGAATTCTTAGTCAGAAAATTTCCTTTCAGAGTGTCATTTCAGGCTATAATAAGTTCCTTTTCCCAAACAGAGCTTGCCTTTTTTTTTTTTTTAAACAGCAGAATAGGTACAATGGACTATTCAACTGAATTCTATTGACTCTGTAGATTGAAGTCTTAATGTTCCTTTTTTATGATCTCCTCCTTTTCATTTTAGTATTGTTCTGCTTTTCCTTTTTTGTACTGTGCATATCCTATTTTGTTCCACTGAAATAATTTTGTAAGAAATCCTTAATCAGAATAATGCTGTCTATTCAGTCATCACAGGCAGAGTTCTGTTCTGTGAGCTTTGGCTAGCTTACATCCACACTCCTACACTTCCAGTGATTACTTCCAGTGCCAGCTGGGATACCTATTGGTGAATTCAGAGCTGATTAACTGAACAAGATAGTTGTTGCTCTAATTAACCTACTCCATGTTTCAAGAGATTTCATTTTTTTTCATTAAAGAAACAAGAAGTGGAGGTAGAGACTTTCTTTAGCCAAATTGCTCCATCCTTCTCCCCACAGGGAAAAAGAAGTCAATTTGGTGAACAAAGAGCAATCATTACTGGACATCTGTGGCTATTAACTGGGACACAACAGAAATTTGAGGGCTGGATTCTTAACAGCACAATGTATGTTTAACTTGCATAAACAAAACTCCTTCCCAGCAGACTGTGAAAAGAAAATTTCCTTTAGCTGGTTCAGCTAAAATTTGCTGGTTTTCTACATGGTGAAAAAATGTGTTAAATAATTAATGTAACCATGAAGTTGCTGTGCTTATATGCCAGCTTTCAAAATCAATGTACTTTGCTTCACGGAAGTGTTTTACTTGTGTAATTTACAAGGCAGGACTGCGACTGACCTCTGTGGGAATGCAGAGAAAGCAATGTTTCTGTGAGTCTCCCACTTTCACCCTCTCTATAGGAAGAAGAAAACAATTGCAGTCCTCATCTTCTAGCACAATGCTGACAGACAAGCTCTGGAGAAACCTGGTCAGCAGCACAAGAGGTTAACACACCCAGAGGTTCACTTCATCCCTTCATTGGTTATTTCTACTCGCACAGCTCGGTCAGCAGAAGGGAACATACGTCCACACCAGAATTGTCCTGGGAAGGAGAGCACAGGCACACTCAGCACCTCTGTGTAGATTCAGGGTCCAATTCAGCTGGCCTGGATAGATCAGCTGCATGACGCTCAGTTCAGCCTCACAAGCTCTGTCTGAGGTCGTCGTGAATGTTGGTGCTTGAGGTGGCAGGGTGACAACCAACTGCATGTCTGGAAGCAAAATAAAATGCAAGTCTCTGCATTTTATGGTGGAGTTATATCCCGGAACCACTGAGCCCCTTCTTTACTTTAAAACGTTGTTAATATTTCAGTTAAGTAGTAACAAAGGTTTGCAGGGTTTCATGATGGTGGTAGTGATAAAAATAGCTACTGTCAGAGTAAGAGTAATGTCAGAGTAAGATCTCAGCCTTTGTTGGATTCATATTGCCTTCCCTTTAGGGGAAAAGACATTGATCAGAAGCGATATGAAATAAAAGCTTTGTTTGCTAAAGAAGTATGTTGATGTTAAGGGTTAATTCATACAGGTGGCCTGGAACAGACTACTACTGATTCAAAGGAAATGCTTAGTTTCAATATCAGTTTTTGTTCTGATTGCAAGTAAAATTTAAAAAACCCTCAATCTTATGACTAATTTAGCTTATTTTGGTGTCAGCTTATGTCTGCTTTGTTCTGGAACATATTTGCATCTTGAGTAATGAACCAAAGTGCCTTGGATGTCAAGCTCCAGAAAACCTTCCTCCAAGGGCTTGCTGCTGGGACAACAACCTTGTGCCTCCTGGTTCCCTTTAAGCTCTCTCCCAGCAAAACTCATCTGCCTGTGGTTCATTGGCTTTTACCAAAACTGAGATGCCTGCATATAACATTTCAGTCTTTTAGCTGAAACTGTTCTATTGAAACACTTCCAAACACCTCTATTTATTGACAAATGCAATTTGTTTACTGGTACACTGCTGTTTCACCTCTGACTATAGTTAAGGTTTTAAACCACATCAACTGAAAGTGTTTGCATTTGTATGTCAGAAACCCCAACTTCACCAAAACCCTCCACCTAGTACTTAGAGGCAAAGAGCTTACGCTTTGTTCTTAATCAGTTAGAGCCTTGTACTCTGTAGCTGGTCCTCCACAAATCTTCTAATTTAGATACAGTTCATATATGAGGTCAATATCCAAAACCCTCTATTTTTAGTGGCAACTACTTAAATACAGGACCTAGATTGATAGATTGGACAAAAACAACAACAAAGCTACACTCTATTATTAATTACATCATTTGTAGCTATTTTTAAAATGCAGCATTGTGACTGTCGAGCAGGTGTGAAAAGGCAATTTCTGTCTTTTCTGTTGAGTAGGTAAGGAGTTCCAACATGTGTTTCAGAAGCTGGAATTCCTCAGATTCATGTCTCTTGTCCATATGATTCAAAGCAGTGAGGTGATATTCATGTTTTTGGATTCTAGCTGACAGCTTCGCCTGTTACTGGACAGCTTTGGGAAAAGCAGGTGATCGCTGGTCAATTTCTTTTCTGAGACTCTGTTGCCATGAAAAGCTATTGGGTGTTAGAATGAGAAGAGGAGGGAAAATGACTTCACAGACAGATGGGTAAGGTAAATGGGACCTTCTCTTGCAGATCCTATTAATAAATGAATTTGTGCTTTGAGATGGTGTCAAAGTCTATTTTTTTTTTTTTTTAAGATCTAGGGACCCAGTTCTTGGATGATCCCTGCAGCAAATACACTGCCTGTTTTATTACATTAATATGATAATCTCAGATATTCTATTGACTCACCTTAAGGGTGTAAGTGCACACTGAGGTTATATTCTCTATCTTTCACCCACTGTGTTCACTTATAATCTCTCCCGGCACGCCCTCATTTCTGGACACCTTCTCTCTCATAATCACAAAAACTCTTCACACCAGAAATGAAGTCTTCTGTGATTGAGCATTGTGTCTCTGACATATCTGTGCACTGCAATACAATAAATGACCATAAAGTCTGTGTGCATTATGCATATGGAGGGGAAAGACCATTTATGCCCTTTTTTGGGACAAAGCATGCCCACTACAAAAATGGAGAAAACATGCCTTGAGACACAACACTGCCAAGTGAATCGTGATAGCAAAGGATTTCAATGCAGGCAGAGATCTTACAGCTTTCCAAAGGGTTTATTTAACTTTCCCATCAGTTCTGTAGACTGTGGTGATAGCATCAGTCAAAACATGATGCTTCTCCTTTTTCCACTACATCTCCCTGCCTTTCACACGACCTCCCTTGCTCTGGTCCAAATGGCTCAGAGAAGCAGCATCAATGAACATGGTCAATGAAGTACTAAAAGGCTCTTTCACTGTACCATAATATTAAAACCTCAGGGATGTGAGGAAAGGAAAGTCGGCTGCTGTTGTTAGTGATACAGACTGGGGGTCCCTGCTGGCCTGTGCCTGTGCCCTGCTGTCAGCCCATCTCTGCCCTGCCCCCTCGAGAGAGCGCTGGGCCCAACCAGCAGGGCCGTCCGTCATTAACAAGCGGGGTGTAATGACTTGCTGTGCCTCTCAGAAAGGCAGAGAAAGAGGAAAGAGGCAGTTTAAATTTCACCAAAGCTGGGGTGGTGTCAGGAGAGGTTTAATCAGACAGCAGACTCTCCTGATTGCATATTCCAGTGTCAGCTCCCAGGCACAGACAAGCTGATATCCTGGGCTCTCCCTGAGGTTAGTCTGGAGTCAGTCAAAATACAAAATATGAATATGGAAAGCAGTAATCTCTTCCTTGCCAGATCAGAAGCATTGAAAATCGAATGCCCTGCTTGACAGTTCTTTCAACACGGTCCTATGTTCTGAGAAGTAATTTATTTCTGTATTTTGCTCTTGTAAATATGTAATTAATGCTGCTGCTGTCTTTAGGATTCAGCAGGGTGTGTGAATCTCTGTGATAGGAAGCTAACAAAAGCACAAGGGCTAAATCCTGATTTCAAATAGGAAGTGACACAGTGACCCAACACAAAGCAGAGCCTCTTTGGAAACAAAAACCACAGGAGACATAATCTTAAATGAAATGTTAGACTTTGTCTTAAATGAAATGTTAGTGTCTGTGCGAAGCAGACTGTCTCCACTGAGGTATGAAACAGTTCCTTCATGGAAAATCATTCACTGACATCTTTAAGGGACTGGACTTTAAAATTTCTATCCCTTTATAACTGAAAGTACCATTCTGCAGAGTATTCACAGAGGGCTGGTAAGAAATTAAGTTACAATTGTATTTACATTTATTATAAAATAAAAATTATAATGTTCTCTATCTCTACTTGGCCTCACTGTGTATCACTTGCTGCAGGAGTCCCATTGCAGTGAAATGAGAGTTTGGTCTCACTATGTACAGCAAGAAGGTTACTGAGCAAGATATCTCCAGAGATAACTTTTCCCACAGTTGCACTACTTCCTGAGATCTGTTCTATTCCAAAGTGATGTGTCAGAAAGAAATGTGACATTTTTTCCCGGCTGTGTGACAGCCTGAGGTAATTTTATTTACTTCTGCTAGAGTCCATGTGTTACACTTCACTGCGTAAGCAGAGCGCCGACTCTGGGACAACCTTGTGGTATTTCCAAACTTTATGGACTTGAAAATAACTCAGTGCTCAGAAATGCATTTACAGAGATAATATGTTGACCAGTTGGAGGTACTTAAATGCAGGCACAGTGAACATCTGCAAAATGTAGTTGTAATATTGCAACACCTTACTGAACAGCTGTGGCAGAATAAAATTGCAGAATTTATAGGCTTTATTTTACGGATGCGATATATACGTTTTATTGAGGCTTGGATATACTCAACACAGAATGCTCCCATGAATGGAAGTTACATACAAACACTTAGGAATAAAATAAATATGTTAAAATGCCTTTACCTTCACTATGTAGGAGTGGATACAGCCAGCATGATCAGAGGCTGCAGTGTTCTGCAAAAATGCAGTTGTAGCCTTTGTTTGGTTTTTCACTGTGGCATGGCGGTGCATTCTCTCACTGAAGGACAGATGCAGTAAAAATACACATTCATAATATCTTATCTGTGTAATTTTTCAGAAAATGCCCTGCAAAACTGGGCAACATGGTGCAGTGAATCTAATCAAAACGGCGTAGATGATGATTGATGGTATGAGACTTCATAGGAAATACCATTGTTCAATAGCAGTTCTTGCAGCTGAATGTTGCATACAATAGTTAGTTAGTAACTTCCAGGTGAAAATCTTTCTTTGTCAGGAAAGGCTGTTTGGTGGAAACTGCTAGGAATACTCACCAGAAAGGACTGGCTTAGCTAGCCTTGGAATGAAACATTGTGATCCAAATGTTTTGTAATCAGAAATTGCTGCTCTTAACTTCCCAGTTTGCACTTTGGAACATCAAAAATGTCCCATATTTACTCTTACCCTAGATTCTAGGCATTGGTTGCCAAATTATTCCCTTCCAAAATGTTATAGTTCTTCTTTCAGGCTTCTCTCAAAGGAAGACTTAGGATGGACTAAACTAAAGCTGACGAAACATTGGAGGATGCTTTCATTATCAGGTGTCTGGCAAAAAAAATGGAGATGAAAATCAGTATTGATATGATCAGAGTTAGGTGCATGGGAAGAAAACACTGTGGTTCTGCGTACTTAATGATTGGCTTTTTCCAGCTGGAAGAGGGGATAAGTAGTTACTGTGGACAGCTTTGTGCCAATGCCAGCTCCATGCACAGTGCCAGCCAGAGAGGTTACAGAAAGGTGGAAACAGCTAGGGAAGGAAAAAGAATCAAACCAAAACAGAAAGTAGTTTTGTACCTTCATAAAAATTGATACATGCTCTGTGCCCCAAAATGCTGGCTTTACAGTTTTCCTCTCACAGAGAATCAGCAATGGAATGGGGAAAAGTACAGGGAAAGGTGACTGGTGACTTCCGTAAGGGGACAGAGAAATACACTAATATTTGTCAGTATGGAAAAAATTATCAAAGGGAGAGATGACAGCAAAACCCAGCATTGTAAACTGGAAGTGATATTTACTGCTCTTCATAACAGAGCAACTTATAGAACCAAATTAAACTATAAGACTAAAGGTCTGAGACAAACAAGAGTACTTTTCTCTGTCAAATTTTCAAGACTGCATAAGTGTACTGTCAGTGGACTAGGTACCATTATTGTAGCTTTTTTAATATTTGCTGTTATACTTTTTTAGGAACTTTGGAATTACAATAAAGTTACTGTATGATGCAATAAGACATTTAATCAATTCAGCAGTTCAACTTGAAATTAAATTTACCCTGTGAAAACATGCTTTCCAAAATGAAGCTGAAGAAATGAAGTAGCCTTTAACCAATTTCAAAGCAGCTCAGTCTGAATATGTTACTGTAGTGCTCCCTCAGAGTCTTAAACTGTGTTCACAGTGAATGGCCTGAAATTGCAAAAATTGATTCAGTTCAATTCACATGCTCAGAAAATTTATTCAGTCAAAACACTTCTCCATGCTATTTCCTATAATGAAGGATTTGGATCTGAAATAGAGCTGTTAAAGAATGAAATAAGTTTTCATTGAATTTTTGAACACAAACAAGAAAATTGCTCTCTTTTGCCACAAACACTTGGCTTTATATTGTCTAGTCAATATATTGGATACACTTGCCCTACCTGGAAGAAATTCAGTGCACCTTTCTATCTTGTCTTTAAACTTTGCATGAGGTTTTATCAACACAGAAGAGTTAGTGTGCAGTGAGATTTGGGTTGCTTTATGAGTTTTATATCACTTCACCTTCCTACATGACTGTTTGTAGCAAGTATGAGGTATGTGCAAGGTTGTTACCCTATTGCAAAGTGGAAATGAAATGTTTTGCACTTAGCAGACAGTGTTATACGCTTATGCATCATCCTGTAAAGCAGCCTTGTGTAGACTCCAGATCTTCCCTGAACACTGATTTTCTTAGATATTGCAAACCTTAAAGCAAGGAAAAGAGACACGAGGACAGTATACTAAATGAAAAGAACTAATGGAAAATACTGATTAGAGAATGCATGAACTACTGCCCTTAAAACAGAGATAAAACCATTTTTAAGTCCTGACACTACATTATAAAGTGAAAAGAAAGTTAAGAAAGTACCAGGCAGTTCATAGCTTTTGTTCACCAAACAGCTTTTGTAACCATGGGTTATTGCTTTCTATTTAAGCCAAGCAGCTCTTTGATTGCCCTGACAAACAATCATAAGAGAAAGACTCTCAAATGGTCTTTGAGAGCCTGATTTATTCAGACAAAACCCTCCTGTAACAGAACTGTATTGTGCATTCCTTTATTCTGCATTGTAGCCTGTGCTGAAAAAATGATGGGGTAGAGTACTTAAATAATCCATGACAGAAACCAGAAATCTTTTTCCTAATGGAAGGAATGCAGATTTACACTGAGAGCTGCTGTCTGTAACACACTAAAGGGGAAGTACTAAGTTTCAGTACTATTTTGGAGATCAGTTATATTTTGTGTGTGAAAAAGACACTGGGTGAAACCCTGGCTTTGAAATCAGAACCCAGGATTCCTCTTCTGCTCCGTTCTGCATATTAATCTCCCACTAGGTTGTGGCTCCAGGATATCTCCTCCTTCCTCTAAGTTCCTAAACCTTGAGCTCCTTTTTGCTCAGTTACACAACTTTCATTGGAGTGGTGGAGAAACTACCATACAGCCGGGTATCAAACATTAGCTCTGGGGGGATAGAAGATGTCTATCGAAATTCCTTTAGCCTCTAGAAATCTTGCATCCCAGCTTCCTCCCAATTTCCAGGCATGTATTTCAGGTACTGAGCTCTGTGCTAAATATGTCTTCTACTCACCATTCTTTAAAGCAAAGCCAATCCAAGAAAAGTGAGTTTCAACAGATCTTTGTGGAGCTTTCAAGTTTGGGCTGTGGCCAATGCCCCATGAAGAAGAAATGGTGATTCTCTTTAGGTCTCCTGTAACTAGAAAGTGCCAACTTTAGGTGCCCTTTGGGTTAGGCTGTGGGTGAGAGAAGGTGTGTGATCCATGCTGACGGTTAGATTGCAGTTGTGATAAGACCAGGACATGCATATTGTTTAAAGTTTCAAGAATTTTTATTAAAAATAAAGTCCTAGATGAAAAAGGAAGTGAACATTTTTTCATTCAGTTTTAAATTTCAGTATAAATATGCAGATATTTGCCAAAACCAGAGAGACACATAAATTATACGGGAGATATGGAAGTGATAAGGAGATGTGAAATCCTTGCAATTATGCTGAAAAGCAATACTTTAGTTGCCTGATATTAAATAAGTAGAAAATTAGTCAAGAAACCATTTTAAAGGTGAGTTATATTGAAGTATAAAACAATCCTCCTAAAAAAAGCTAGTGGAAGAACCTTCCTTTGGGAATTTTAAAAGCAATCTGGAGAAATGGTAGAAATAGTCTTAGCCACTGAGTTAAAAAGGTGGGCAGACTTGGTGACCTACTTAAAAGATAAGAAATGACAGGATGTGCATTAAGGTCTTGCAATGACATGCTTTGGTGCCTTTAAAAGTAAGACAGACTACACAAAGCTGTTAAACCTCGTGGTGTGTCACCACTAGATTTTACAACCCTTAGATGCCCTCTAATCTTATTTCTAAAATATTAATTTCCAAAGGTAAACCATCAATTATTAGAAAGAAAAATATTCCCCAAATAAAGCAATGACTTTTTTTCTTTTTAGTGCACTATAAGATCGTATCAAGGGAAATTGTCTAGACGGGGTTTATTTTACTAATTCTCAATGACAATATGAATTAACGAGTTGACAGAAATGTGGTGGAATGCAAGCATTTAATATTTAAGGCTGAAACTGAAATGCATGTAGGAGGAAGGGCTGCTTGGGAGAGAGGACTTACAACCCCATTAGGTCTTCCTGATACCTTTCTCCCTGACTTTCACTGTTGCTCTCTGCAAGCAGAAAGCATTGGAGAAATAGTATAGAGGTGATGGGTCCATTTAGTGACTGACATCTTGCAAGATTAGGAGACAGAATTTTCTTTATGAGTTTCAGGAGTGGGTTTTTTTCCCATTTTCAGATGTCCGTCCCCCAGCTTCCCACCCAGATGTCTGTCTGCTAGCTGTCTGAAACAGAATGCAGGTGAATGTCAGAGGTTCTCATCAAGAGATTTGCGATATGAAAATACCTGTGCACCACTCCTTCAAGCAAGGAGAGTGATAACATTTCCTAGTGGCATCTTCACTGTGCTTGGGGACGTGGTTCAGTGATGCACATGGTACTGCCAGTTAATGCTTGGACTCCATGGTCTCAGAGGTCTTTTCCAAGCTTAGCAATCCTATGATTCTATGATTCTAAGTACATTTCTAAGTGTTTTATCAACAATTATTTCCAGAAGTGAGCTTAGTCCATGACTTAGGAAAATAAAGTGAAAAGCTAATGATAACACTTGGTATAAATTAAATGCTTATTTTTACTCCTTACCAGCCATGACCAACTCCTTTGTTGCCAGTTCACCATTTCCAGTGCTGGGTCCTGAGTCTCTGTGGTTCCCTATGGGCTTTTCCTCTCCCTGAAACCAAATGAAATTTGAAGTATACACCACCTTAATTGCTTGCCAGCTTGAAAGTCTGTGTCCCAAAGGCCAGCCTCACATAGGCCTGCTTGTATGAACAGACCTGACAAATCACCTGTGTTTCTGAAAGGTTTAGGGCTAATTACATTTTTGTTTACTTTGTAACTTAAGTAGATTTAGTGTCCCTGGGACACTTCATGGCACCTTGTATTTTTTTTCAAAGGGTGACTTTCAGAACTTTGTTATACTTATTAATTGAAGTGTTTTCATTCCCGACAAAACATTTGGAATTGCAAGGAAATTTTAAAAAAAGTTTCTAAAAATATTACTGCATTGAGAAGGGATAGGAACTATACTAGGATTTCTTCAGGATTTAATGCTCTTTGTGCTGAACAGGCAAGTATTCAAGTTCATTTAGCATTTTACATGTGAGAAAGAGAAACTTGGAAGGTTGCTAATGTTTTTCAAAAGCAAAATTATTCAGATTCCATTTCCACCTTAATCTATCAAAGACTTGATTAAAAAAAACCACCCCAAAACCCATACTGGCAATTTTTGTTTTAAAGTTTTTAAAATATTCTATGAACCCATATGCTTCTTTATCCACGTGGTTGTGCCTGACAGAAGCAGATCCATGGAATATCTAAGTAGAACACTGATATTTCATCATTATTTGTTCAGCGTGCTGGTCAGTCATGCTGTATTTGTATTTCTTCCACACAGAGAGAAAGGGTGGTATATGCAGTCAATCCCCTTCACATTCTGCTGATATTAATTCTCCTGCATATTCCATTTTCAATGTCAGCACAGTCTCTACTGCGACACTTGAAACCCAACTTTTTCTTAAAATCTGTGTTACATTTCCTCCTATGACCTCACCACACATCCACCTAAATACCTTATCAAAAATTTAATTGAGATTATAATCTGGTGACTTCATTATGAACTTGACTTCTCTTTCAACAGGTCTGTTGGATCCAGTGTTGGCAGAATCTGCGTTTTCATCATCCAGTTGACTGGGTGGTTCTAATTTTAATTATTTCCTTTAGCACTGTTTTACTGCAAGCCTATACACGTATCACACAAGTACAATAGCTGCCATTTCTTTCCAGCTGTCCTTAAAGCATATATTCCTCTGATTGCCTAGCCATTCCTAGTAGTTAGGTAAACAATTATATTCTCTTCTAGATTTAAGTATCTTCCGAATGCCCCATGTAAGGTATTTAGAAATATTGGATACCCTAATGAACAAGATATTTTTGAACTTGTTTGAATGGGAATTCTCAGAATTAGGAGGCAAAGCACTACGTTTCTCTCAACAAATATTAATTTGTAGAAAGGCTATAAACACAGAGGTTACCCAAGAGAAGGGATAGGAGGAAAATACAGAGATTCCTTGTCGCAGTATGGAGAAACCAAACATGTCTTAGTATTCAATAACAAGATTAAGATTTAGTAAACCTAAAAAACCATTAATATTCTGAAACAATTAATTGCAATCATATCTACTAAAGAAACCCAATAATGATTTGCTGGTGTTAATTCTGGTAATGTAAGTGCCTAAGATATAATTATCAAATTATATATTTATATAAAAATATGAGGTTTTGGGAAAGGCTCCACTTTGGCATTTGAATAATGAAGTTCTTCTCTTTGCAAGGCTTAGCCATTAGGACATTCCATTCAGTTTTGGGGCAAAAGATGACCGTGTCTGAGCATGCCCAAAGAATATTAGTATTTCCAAAGCAGAAGGAGTCAAGCAATAGTTTGGGGACAGAATTTTGAAGCTACCTCTTATTGGAAGTTATCTGTAAGAAGTCCTGGAAGAGTAGAAGAGGGAGCTGGACTTGCATTTCAACTCACCCCAAAAAACAGTTTGGGGCATGAAAAGGAAGAGAAGCCAGCAAATCTGGCCTTCTGTGACATAAGGTAAAGACATAGGATTTGCATAGAATGATACTGACAAGGCCACAAAGCACCTCATCAGCTTGGCAGCTGCACACTGTAGAGGAAGAGGAAACTTTGAAGCTTTTCTAAGTAGTTGGTATGTACATGCTTCTATCACTTTCTGGAGATTTTCAGTGCTATGTTTTGCATTTGAGAAATACACTTCCTATTTTTCTTTCATCTTAACCTCACTTGCACTAAAGGTGATCTTAATATGACGAGAAAGTTCATAGGCTTTTTATTCCTTGAAGAAGAAATTAAAAGTAGCATAATAGACCTGTCTCATGAACTGGACTGTATCATCTCATGTTGATCAGCTTTCAAATGATATTTCATGGAATATCTAAAGTATAACAGGATGTGCCTCTGTACAGAATGTTTTAGGAGTTGTCAATTCAGCTGTTTGCTGACTATAAATGTTTTGAGGACTAACATTATTTGGGAAATTTTCTTTTTCAGTACAACAGTGGTGAGTGTGCCTCAAACATATGGAACCAAAGGAAGTATGCAGCCAAATTAATCTAGGAAATCTAATGTCAGTTACAAGGCCAAGTCTTCCATGTATGGGAAAGCGATTTACGCAAGGCAAAGGAGCATCCCAGTTGCAGAGTAGATCACATCATGCACAAATCACCTTAGTGGGTCTTAGTTTCCACTTGCTACGACAAAATTTCTTCAAAATATATAGGATGCCATGGAGACTGAGATAAAGCCCTTAATCCTTGCTTTGCTGGTGCTGACAGAACAGATCTCTAGACATACATGGGATGTTTACATGCAGGAAACGAGACTGAGGTGCACAAAGGGATAAGATGTTGCATGTGTGTAGAAGTCCAACTTCTCCTTATATTAGTGTAACAGGATATTAATTTGCTGAACCGGCTTTAATTCAACTTCAAAAATATGAGCTTTAGGGCATGCTTATCACGAAGCATATAACTTTACAAAAAAGTACAAAACCAGTGAGTGGTTTTATGCCTGGAATAGAAGAAAGTTAGCTTAGAAAAGATTTATAGCCTACAGATTAACTTCATAAATGTAAAGAAATGTGAGCCTTTTATCTTCTACGCACTTATATTAAAATGCTGAGACAACCCTGAGAATCTTCTTGGACAGGGTTCCATTTCATTTTTCTTTCCTTCTACTTCTTGTTCCATATGCTTCTAGTGCCATATGCTTCTTCTGATGTTCTTACTGAACACAAACAATTTTTATGTTAGAGTTGTACCATCAACTTGTACTTGGCTGTTTTTGGATTGTATAGGTCACAGATTACTGGTCCACATCTGTACAGCAGGAATGGTTCAGAGAAGTGTGTTAGCTAAAGTGTGGTGTCTCATGGACTGCTGCCAGTATGAGCTGGTGCCAGTCCTGACTGGTGACCTTTGGAAATATTGTGCTATTACTCTGAGGTCATAGACATGTCTCAGTTGCAGGAGGTGCTAACTGGCATGCACTAAATCAAGGGGATGAACGGATATTTTCCTTTACAAGTTTCACACCTAGCAGAGTTTCTCCCAGACTAATTCCAGGCAGAGCTACCATCCTTGCTATCTTCCTCTGGGCGTCAGAAGGGTCCTGTGCTGTGGCCAGCCCTGGTAAGGAGAGGGGATGGTGTTACTGGCAGCCTCAGTAAGGGGTTCACCAAGCATTAACAATGCTGCATTGCACCAAGTGAGCCACATAGACCCAAACTGACTTCTGATGAAGCCAAGGGTATGTCTGTGTCCCGAGTGCCTAAGGGGAGGTTGCCCTACTCTGTCACTCGGCTGTGCATAATTCAGGATAACTGAGCCCCCAGAGTCAGAACATCTGACTGAATTAACCAGTTTCTGTTGCCTAATTATTCACCATAGTAATATTCTGAATTGCATTGTTGCATATTCCTGAAAAATCTGCAAAAGTAGGAAACAAATACCAGACGCAGAACATTTATATTTTAATGCAGTGTATTTACTTGTGACTATAAATTAAGGATAAGACATTAAAAAAAAAAAAAAAAAAAAAAGGAAGACTTTTCATTGACTTCATGGCGTTCGTGACTTCTCTTAGTGTCCTCCTTGTAGTACAATATTTGAGTTACTCTCTCCAGAGAGATAAATTGATGCTAATGCTGAAAGACAAAATAAAGCAATTATGTTCTCAACACATGTTAACTTAGAGATAGTCTCTTAGGGCCTAACACATTACTTGTAATTTTACTTTAAAATGACTTTGTAATTGACTACTATTAATCTGCTTCATTTGTAGGTTATGTGTACTAAAGAGATGATACAAATAGTTGTTTCTGTTGATAAACATTCAATTGCCAATAAAATTCAAGCTCAAAACTGATGAGACTGCTTTTTAGATGGCACTCCAATTAATCCAGAAGGACTTGATTCCCAGAGCATCCTCTGCAGTCATTAAATAGTATCTACTTACTGTGGAATTTACTGATCAGGGCAATTAATCTCTTAGAAACATCTGCTTTGACTCAGAGCACATACCTCTCATGTATAAGTTAGAGAAGCATTTCTCTGGCTTTACGTTATTAAGCCTCAGTTTAAAGTCAACAAAAAGTTACCCACTGATTTATAAGACTTTGGATTAGGTCTTTGGCTGCTGTGCTAAACAGCAGGAAAAGCTGTACCTCATCAGTCCTGTACTGTATCTGGAATATGATCATGCAAACTGTACGTAGGGCTCATACTGCTTCCTACGTCTTGATAATCCAGGGCAAGGGAAGGCTTAGCTCTGTTGTACAATGGAAAACAATGGATAAAACAGGTACATCAGGGTCTGTTGTGGATGATACAGAAATACTGCTGCAAGGGACCATGTTCCTGTGCTGGGCTGGCATGACTCAGGCTATTCTCTAACACATCTTAAGATTGTCAGCTTAAGCTTGTGCACAGATAAAAATTGGATCCAGCAGAGTCTTTTACTCAAAGCTCTGTGGGAAAGTAGGTATTGTAGTCCTGGGTCTGTTCCAGCCCCGGAAGCAGTAAAGCTGTATTCATGATGTGCTTCATGTATTAATAAACACCCTGCTGGACCTAAGGCTTTGTATCCCTGACATGGATGATCAAAGAGCACATATCCTGCTCAGAGAGAAAGGAGAGGTTACCAAACACAAATATGTGTATGTAATGGACAGGGCATGTTAACTTGGAGTTATATATGGAATTTTTTAGACTATAAACTCCCTGGGATGCTTATTGACTTCTCTATTGTTAGCAGAAAAGGAATGCCGGCAAAAAAAAAAAAAAGAAAATTGTGACTTCATCACGTATTGAAAAAAACCCCTGTAATATCTTCAAGATTTTAATAGGCTTTTGCTTTACTTTCATTACATATTGAAAATGGTTAGAATTTTGGTGTTCGACAGTATCACTTTGAATATTTTATTTAATTTCTTTAAGAAGACCCGAACCAAGATGTTGGGAATAACGGGAAAAGAAAATAAACCACAGACAGAAAAAAATGAGGAGTGTACATTATAGTTGATGATATTTGGGTCAGTTCAAGTTAGGCTGGGAGATGAACAGATTGAGAGTGGCCCTGCTGAGAAGGACTTGGGGTTGCTGGTGGATGAGAGGCTGGACATGACCCAGCAATGAGCACTCACTGCCCAGTAATCCAATTGTATCCTGGGCTACATCCAGTGTGAGCCGCAGGGCAAGAGAGGGGATTCTGCCCCTCTGCTCTGCTCTCCTGAGGTCCCATCTGGAGCCCGGCAAACTGCTCTGGAGCCCCCACCACAGGAAGGACATGGACTTGTTGGGAGAAATCCAAAAGAGGGTCATCAATATATTTAGAGGGATGGAGTACCTCTCCTATGAGGAAGGACTGAGAAAATTAGGTTCGTTCAGCCTGGCTTTGGGGTGACCTTTTTGCTACCTTTCAGTACCTGAACGAAGCCTACAAGAAAGATGGAGAGGGACTTTTTACAAGAGCATGTAGTGACAGGAGAAGGAGGAATGGTTTCAAACTGAAAGATAGTAGGTTTAGATAAGACTTTAGGAAGGAATTCTTTGCTATGAGGGTGGTGAGGCACTGGAACATGTTGCCCAGAGAAGCTGTGGATTCCTGGCAGTATTCAAGGCCATGCAGGATGGGGCTCTGAGCAACCTGGTCCAGTGAAAGGTGTCCCTGCCCGTGGCAGGGGGTTGGAACTGGATGATCTTTAAGATCCCTTCCAACCCCAGCTTTTTTAATGATTTTATGGTTTAATCATGTTGATATGTTGAACTACAGCCATTTGGATTCAATTAAGATAATCCTGAGATTATTTGTCCTGATGCTATGCTAATAGTTTATTTTAAAAGGGTGGCCACAGGAAAATTATTGTTGTCTTTAAAATTGTTCTACTGTCATTCTGTACTTTGTATAAATATGTTTAAAACAAATGCATGAATATCAAAGGGCCTAGGAAAGACAGGATCACAAATTGTCTCTGAGTCTGTTGAATCTGTTTGGTAATCCAAAATTCCAGGAGCCGTTCAAGGTTAACCTGACCTTGGATACAATAAGAAGAAACAATATTTGAATATCTTCATATATTTGATTAAAGGTTGGATAGTAATCCATTTCAGTCTAATATTAATGACAAAATTTGCCTTCTCGGTATAACTGCAGTGTAGACTGGAGTGGTTCTATTCTTGTTACTAGACCTGCACATTTTTATCTGGAGCCCTCTCTCAGCCACAGGGACTTATGCACATGACTGACCTTTCCATATTAATATCCTCCTGAAGCCCAAAGAGTGACACTTGAATAAAGGCATGCTATGCAACTACAGCGTCATGCTCAGTTCCCACCATGTTTTTATTTTTGACAGGTTACCAATCCATAGGTCGCCGATAAAAACTCCTGCACGTTGCAATGCTTGTATTCAGGAAAGAGGGTGCCACAAACTTCTGTGTATCTCAGGGGATTATATCCTTTGTAAGGAAGCAGACAACTGCTGTGAACAGCAGCCAAGAAGTTGCCTGGTGCAAACTGAAACCAAAATTGCTTTTCTGAGATGAGGTAAGCAAGAAAGGGCTGAGAAGGAATATTTGCCTGATCCATACACACTGGCAGCTAGTTTGGTATTTTTATTTTGGATTGTGGGTCCAAAGCATAATCCTGTTTTCACTGGCAGTGAAGATCTTAACAAGCATAGATAATTCTTGGCTGGATTATGCTACCACAATCTCAGCAGTCTGCCAGTTAACTCAAGCAGCTGCACTTTCTCCAAAAGAGAATTACCTGAAAATATATTGATAACACTGAACTGTTCCAAGTCAATTTCTAATATAAGAAATTAGTTCGTTTAACTCTTGTTTTACTCTGTGATACTGGGTTCTATTACACTTTGTATACTTCTCCAGAAACATAGCAAATCATGTACGACTTGTAATAAAATGGAAGACTGCAAGCAATATTAGAAATCATTCAGAGGGCGGTGAAAATATAATATTTGTTTCTTTTAAGCTTTTAAAATGCAAAGCCAAACACTAGAAATCACAGGTACTTTTCTTACCTGTTTCACTCTAACCTGGACAGGTTCAAAACTTCAGAAACTTGGGTGAAAAGACAAAAAGTAGCTAATTTGAGCCAGCTTGTGTATATTCATGAAGAGGAATTGCTGGCAGTGAATGTCCAAGTAAAGAGGTAGAGGCACTAAGAAGACTGTGGTTGGGAATGGTGGGTCACTTGCCTGGGTTTAGGTATGAGAAATCCAAGTAAGAGCTTTCTTGTTGATCTTGAAAACCAATTCACTAACTGGCTAAGATGAGTCACATGGAGTGAAAAATAATCGTCATCATCATCAAGGCATTATGACTATTTCTATTTGTAAATATTTGCAAGATGTCAAAATAGATAAACCGCATAAATACCTCAACAAAGACAGAAATAACAAATCCACTATTTCTTCAGAAAAAAAAAATCAAGCCACAATTTTTCCTGTTTGATGACACTTGCTTTGGCTGCAAAACTTAAAGTTGTGGTCATTCTTCCTTCCTGCTAGAGAATTTCTGTGCTCTGTCAGATGCTCAGGATTTTGTGGTTTGCATGAACTCGTTTCTCCTTTAATGTATCAGGTGACTAGGGAAGAGTAAAAGAAAGGGTGTGAAGTTACTTATCTTGGTTATCTTATACATCAGAAAGTATTTTGATATTCTAGTCCATACTGATGGCATGAATCAACCTTTTCTTTTATCTTTGTCAGAGATTTTTTAGTTTTGAAATACCTACTTTAACCAATAAGGTGTTCAGGAGGGCCCAAGCTCAGGTTAAATCCCTCATATCCAAAACACTGCCTGAATAATTTTCTTCCAATTTCAAGCTTGGTGTAATTTGTTACAAAAATGTCAGTAGTTCATCTTTTCCTCTGTTTTGAATGACATCACAATGAATGACCAGAACCTGCTGTTTGTACTGATTAGTAAACAATTTTACATTGACCAGCCATAGACAGCCATTTGAAAGATATGATACGAGAAATCCTAAAATTGTCAGAGTGTGAACATTTCACCATTCTTGCAGTCTTTATACTAGACCTTTGCTCCTGCGGCAAAGGGTTTGCCACATAGTCACTAAGAACAAATCTGAACTCCAATAAAAGGTCAGATTAGCAGAAAAACACAGGAATCTCAGTATGTCAGAATTAAAAAGAAAAAGGTAAAAAAGCAGGACCAGACTAGTTAATGCATGGTTAGCTTCACTATCCAAGTATTATCTATGCTTGTTGTGCCCTGTATTTTTTGTGCACTCTGTGTAGCTGCAAAGATGCAAAAGGGGCCTGTACATCAGGAGACACAACCGCTTACCTTATCCAGCAACCCTAACTGAGAATGGTAGCACAAAGGAGAGATTGATCCTAATGGGAAACTGCACATTTTTTTCGGGTGACCTGACTCAGGAGGTGAAAAAGCACAGTTATTTGCATAGGTATGCTGCCAGGGAATTCCCTGAAGTGGTGAGACCTGGAGAACTCCTTGCAAAGGCTGGTGCTGTAAGTTGTGGAGCAGATCTTATCTCCCTTTACTTCTCCCAGTTTCCACCTGGTTTCGAATATGTTTTGATCTCCACCCCTGCTGTAACTATAAGCAGGAATTTATTCTTAGTTACTAGCACAGAGGCAAGAAAAGAGTGTTAACTCCAACTCTTACAAAGTTTTAATGAGATGACAAAAATAAATTCCTTAATCTAGCTAGAGATTTATTCATGAGGTCTTTTCTTTCTTTAAATGAAAAGAAAAAGAAAACAGGAATAATGCCAGTCTCATAAAAGAAAGTTGTGCTTTTGCTTTGATTGAAAAGAAAGACTCTAACTTGCAATAGCAGTACTGGCTTTGCCCAGGCATCCTGAGCAAATGCAGAAGTGTAGGAACACAATTTCTAACTCACCTGGAATCAACTTTCTTGTGTCTGTGTCATTCAAAACCATATGAAGTAATGCTTCTGTTTTGATTCATTCATGTAAAAATATCATGTAACTGAGTTGTGGTGAAGAGGAAGCAGTGCCATTTTCCCAGTTATGTGATTTGCAGAGGGGAGGCATTGTTTCTGATTTTTTGTTGTTGTTTGTGTCTGTATAAGATATATATTCCTTGCTGATAATTAAACTTTTGTTAGTAGAAATCTTTTAAAGAATATGCATTTGAGTTATTCAAGGATAAAAAAGCTTGCAGAAATACTGTGCTCTGCAAGTTAACTGTAATTTTCAGGGAGCTTTCAAAATGTTTACACGTAAAAGTGTTTAGAGGGAAAATTTCCCACCAGTCATTGCAGCTATTGCAATATTGCATGAATAAAAAGGTAAGTTTACTGACTTTGTTTTTCTTTTCCAGTCTCTGTAATCTGCAGGGAACCATGAACTGCCTCTGGTGGTTTCATGTTCCCTCTTCCATTATAATATGCTCTGCAAAGGGCAGAATACAAATAGCATGATAAGAAGCAGTTACTCATAACTTTACTCATTTTTCCCCCTTCCTATTCAGAATAATAAAACAGAGGCTACCAGCTTGTGTATCTTATTTCTGAGTTAATAATAAAAGATAGTAGAGAGATGGGGGACAGGGATCTGTCCATTTAGGTAGTTTAAATTACAGCTTAATGGGTTAACTCCACACTAACCTAATTTTATGTTCTTTATCCTCAGCTCTGTATTACTGATCCCAGTCCCACATGGATTCTCTTGCCATTCAATATTGAGAAAGTGCTTCTCTGTTTTCTCTTTTAGGGACTAAATAACATTCATAACCTCTCCATAAGAAGCTGACCTCACTGGCTGCTGATTCCACCTCCCCACACAACCACTTGACACTGAGAGGCATAAAGGCATGAAAAGTGATACCCCAGCTGCAGTGTGGGAGTGTTTGCTGGGTGGTGTCAGACTCTTCCAGACAGCCTTGGAAATCCCCTCCACTCTGCATCCCTTGGAACTACACTGACTAAAAGGTACTACTGACTAAACTCTGAAGGATATCAGGTAAATCTGTCCTGGCATAGGGCTATAAGACTTGACCTAAAGGGTATCCTTAAGGGACCAATGTCTGAGTCAGTATACTATAAATGGTGATCTTGGATCTAGCACTGTTTCTAGCCCCTCTTGCCCAACTTCCTTAGAAGTGACCCAGATGTGTGTATCCCCAATCCCTTATCGCCATTGCTAATTGCTATTAAGCACTTTTTCAAATGAGCTGAGAATATTTGGCTGCTTGTATTCCACTAGAATAAATAAATCAATAAATATATTTTTTTAAAACCGTGGAACAGAGAGAGTGTAAAATAGATGCAAGATCCTGTGTTCCTGGGAGATACCTAGCAAAGCGTACAAAAGAAAGACAGTGGCATCCTCCCGTCCCAGTGTTTGCTTCTCCCAAGGGTGCTGGGTTTTTCACTGCTTGGGTCCGGGCACAGACAGTGTTTCATGCTCTTGAAAGTTTTAGGGAGTGGACAACCAGTTCTGCAGTGCAATGCTCAGGTGTAGGATGGGGCCTCAGCTGGCACCACACGCAGCACAAACAATAAGAAGTGATTGAACCGTCTGTTAGGTTACATTTGTTTTGTAATATTTATTATGGTATAAGTCTAACGTAACACTGTGAAAATATGAGACTCACTGAAATCAGAGGGATTATATTAGGAGTGCAGTGTTTGCTGCATGAGTTTTATATTGGTTGTATTGGTTAGGTATAGCCTCGTTCACTCACTTTGGAGGATTTCTGAGATTCATTAACCTTTCAGAGCGAGTTTTATGCCACATGTTCATTTTGTCTCAGAGGTTAATTTCATTTGTTAATCTCTCCTGCAAACAAAGCAATAGTTCAATTTGAACAAAACCTGAAGTCATCCTGCAGTGAATCACTTGCAGATGGTTAAAAGAAAGTGGTGTAAGAAAAGGAATTACGGCAAAATGAAAATGCCTCGGAAACTTCAAGAGAGGAACCAATTGGCAAACCAAGTCAGCATGAAGGAGGTAAAAGCACTGAGATCGATTCATCTAGTTGTTGAGCCAGTTTTACACCAACATAGTGCAAGTGTCTCGATGGAGACACTATGTTAATGTAGCTGGTATCCCGAGCCAGCAGTTTCAGTGCAATGTAATGACACACCTTAGTCTTCACAACTGTTTCTAGCTGAGACTATTTTCCATGAAATTTGGAAGCGGCATTCAAATCATATATTTATTGCCACAAAACATGGACCCATAAAGTCTGAATAAATTTGAGAGTTTCTTGGAGCAAAGCCAATGAAAAAGCTCTTTGGGTTTTCAGTTTTCATGGGGAACCATTATTTAACAGAACTCAGTTTGGGGTAATTCAGTTTTCCTAAATAATAGTATTAGGGGTTTTTGGTACCAGGAAATAGCAAAACTGTTGGTTTTATATTCAGCTAGCTTAAGCCCCATTATGTTTATTAGAAGTTACACATATATTTGTAGTCAAAAGGATACACTTTTTTTAGGTATCTCCAAAAAAACCCTCAATAAACTCCAAAAATTTAGAGTTAGGGTTAAACTTCAAAACAATTTAAAAAGTGTTTGGTATGGAAATACAAGTTTGAATCAAGTTGTACCCTTGCAGCTCCCCCGCTTCTACCCTGAAGTCAGACCATAATTTAAACAGTCATGTAACCATAAATTCCTAATAGCTTCCATCATTTGAACTGGACTCACCTAATTTTTAGCCCAACTGCCATTAGAAAGAAGGTATGTATGATAACACTCTGCCACTAAGTTTGTCTTGCCGTTTATTTTTTGAATCTGCCGGCCAGTTTTCAGTCAAGCTAACTAAAGGGCTGACCTAAGTTCCTATCAACTTTATGGAATGAGGAATTAAACCAGAGGAGGGAAAGCTTATAAAATGCTCTGTAAATACTGTAGCTGAAGGAAAGGCTATAGCATCAGTTTCTGCACTATTCGACACCAGAAAAGTTGCATAGGCGATAGACTTTTGTGATACCCCCTGTCATGAATGGAGCATCATCTGGAGATCACAGGATACATGGCATTGCCCAAACCCACAAAAAACCATAGTTCGTTACTTCTGGATCCATCTTTCTTGGTGGTGCCTCTTCTGAGTCTACAGTGCAGATCTGCTCTGTGTGAAATGCTAAGTAAGTTCGTCTTCCCATCTGTTTGAATATTTCTGTGCACTGTTATGGAGTATAATTGTTTAGTCTTCTTTGGCTCCAGGAAGAGGAATGCTGTGGCAACAAGCTTGGTGTCCTTTCTGGGAAGGAGCACAGAGGGTCTGCCCCCCACTGCAGCAGCCACCAGGCAACTGGCCCCGTTTGGTACCTTGGCTGGGGACAGCAGTTCCTGGGTTTTGCCTTCTGGACAACAAAGGCTTTGCAGTTTATTTGAAAGAAGCAGTATGTCAGTGGTCTTGTTTCTGGTTTCCTTGCCTCCTTCCCAGTGGAGACACTTCTCTGTCCATTTTTCTACCGAGGCCCAGGAAGCGTTTTCTGGCTCAGCTGTCTGCTTTCCCCTTTGCACAAGAATATTTTGCAGTATGCAATATATTTTTAGAACACTAGAGAGATCAGGCTGTGAGCTCTGGACCCAAATATCTGTCCCTTTTTCAAGTGAGTAACATCTTACTTTCTGCTTCTACAGCCCTCAGAATACAACTGGTAAATGCCAGTAGCACCATCAGGATCACAGACCTGAACATGGAAGCTGCTGGAGCATAAATGCATAGAACTTCACACATGAAATGAAGGCCAAGGGACAATGATTTCTTGTTTACCTAATTTTTCATCCACTACGTGAAACTTACTTGCAAAAGCTAATGACCACTCTAAATATCCTTGTGAAACACCACCATCATTGTTGAGAACTGCCAAATTTTGTCTAAGCCTTCATTTTTGCTTCATTTAAATTCATGAAGGGACTATAGGTTCCTTCAGTACTTTCTACAACTGTTCAGCACATCTCAGGAAAAAAATAAAATTAAGACATAATTAACTAAATGCCAACTAAACAATTAAACCCCAAATATTAGTACCTGTCAAAAATAATCCTGTTAGAGTAATCAGTAGGGTTTTTTTTGCTGACCCGCAATATGTTAACAAATGCAGTATGAAAGAGTTGTTATTCTCCATAAGAAATTTATAAAATGAAATTAAATATCTCTTTGAAATAAGCATAAATTCACAGGTGTTATTTTAGCCAATTACAAAATATTTTGCTTGTTGATTACTGGAGGAAAAGCAAGCAAAACCCACCTTTCAAGCCTTGTTAAATCCTTCATTCAGAGAATGCATGTAAATAGAGCTTGGTTTTTACTCCAGAGGGGTTCAATAATGATTTTTCAAGGTACATGTTAGTTCTCTCTTCTCAGTGATAATTCAAGAGAGCAACCACTGATTTAAAATTGTACCAGCTCCTTACAACCAACACTGATATGTTGAAATAATAAGGATTTTATTTTCCTTTTCTCTGTTTTGCGGCACAATTTATTGGAAGTTGACACAAAATGTTGTAAGGAATTTTAGTCTTGGGAGGAAAAAAAAAGAAATAGAAATGAAAAACATTCTTGTATTTGACTTACAGCTTTTTGTGAGCATTAGGGTTTGAGTGGAGTCTAGAGGCTGAGACCTGAGCTGTAGCTGGATGTTAAATAAGAAATACATTTTTGATTTGTTTTTGCTTAGCTACAGTGGTGGAGAGATGTAGTGCAGTAAGTGCGTTCTGTTGTACGATCCAGGACTTCAATGGTGAGGGGGAAAATGGGCTTTTGCTGTCAGCTTCTCATCCTATTACAGATTTGAGTTTTACTCCAACATTACTTCCAGTCTAATTGCATTTGACCTGGAATTCTTGCTGTGCTAGTGTCAGGCAACATATCTGGAGGCATATGCAACAGCTAGTATTTATAGAGTAAATATAATTACTTGCTAAACCCTAGAAGTGTCAGCCTTATGAACTTCCTCATTTTCATTAAAATACAGATTTCTTTCTACTTGCCTTTGGAGGCAATACAGACAAGTAATTTATGTGTCCTAAGTGGGAGTTGTCTGCATTGATAAATTAAGCTAGGGAATGAGAAGAAGGTTGCCCTATTTAGTGTAAATTCAAACTAAAAATAGCAAGTTGTGGTCAGGCGTAAAGACTCACGTCTGTGTTTACTCTCAAAATACTGATATATGCAGATTACTGATATCCACATGTTTGCATCTTAAAATTGCATAGCTGTTTATATATTTGCACAGCTTAGGGAATATTATTTTAATTCCCTACTTCCTTCAATAAGGACAAATTCAGTCTTCAGCATAAAAAGTTTTGTGTTTCTGCCGTTACAAACCAAAGGTATCTATATCTGTTTGCTTACCTTTGCATACTTACATAAGTTTTTCTTCATTTTGAGAAGGCATTTGATACTTCAGAATGGAAACTTGTAATTCACTATTTTCTAATATTCTGTTAACACCTGAAATGAAATGTAGGCTAGACCTGCTCTTCCCCTGTTTGGGGCACAGTTTTATAGCCCCATTATCAACATAATCTATAAACAATAAAGTGAACATATGACTTTTCATATCTCTAAAGTGATGCCTGGAGCAAGCTGCAGTATTAGTATTTTCAAGCGCAGCTCTGCATGATTCAAAGTGCATCTTTAAGGATGATTGGCATCCTCAGCTTGGGGCTTGTGTTTTCACCCATGAGAGGTGAAATTGTAGAACATTTTGCAGTAGCAAGCTTTGCATTATGCATATCCATTACCCTCCCAACTTAGGAAACGGCAGTGTGTGTGTCACAGCACAAGGGGGTGTGTATGCTGACCTTAGTTCTCTCTCTTTCCAGCCGTTTTTATGTAATAAACCAAAACAATCTATCTTCAATATGTAAGCTGGTTCATTTTCATAGTGCAACCTTTCCCTTCCCGCTCAAATTACAGCATGGCAAAAAGCTCTAAGACAGCAGGGCGTCCACAGCTATGTATTGATTTGCATATGTATGGAAAATCTGAAGGTTCATGCCTCTTTTCAGTGATGATAATTTAAGGTCTGTAGAATTTTACTACTCAGGATTCTATTTCATAAAATAAAAAATGAGTTGGTGCAAGATCCTCCTACTGGGATCCTCTTGTCATGCAGTCCTGTGACTTTCCTGTGATTAACATTCCTACCTTTCCCCTCAAAATAAATTTTATTTTCTGTATTTTAAGCCTTAGTGTAAGATGCTCCAAACAGTATCCCTCCTTTGCCTGGATGCTCAGATGGATGTTTTTACTTATTAAAGAGTATGAATCAATTATTTCTAGGTTTCTGGTAAGTCTTGTCTTTCTTTGTCTTTGAGTTTGTACTTTTTTTTTTTTCTTTATGTAAGGACTCTATTTTTGTCCTGATGTAACACTGAACACATAACAAGCACACAATGATACACATAGGGCTTAGTGAGCCCTGATTCTCAAAGGGAGTGCTAGGTGAACACAGCTAGGGGGGGTCTCCAGTTATATGATAAAGTGGCTTAGGGCTCCTATTCTTTTTCTCTGAAATATTAGACAGAAAATGGCTGTGTGCAATGCAGAGCATGTGTGCTGTTAGCCTGTTTATATTCTGGATGTGTCAGATTTCCAGCACATGAGCAGATGACTTTTCCAGCTCATGTACATTGAATCTAACAAATCCAGCTCTGGAGTGCATGGATAGCAGAATGGGCAGGCTCAGGGGATTAATTTCCACAAGGAGAAGTATGTTATGCATGTGGTTTGCTGTGTGTGGGTCCGTTTTTCTGCACTTCAAGCACTTGGGTCAGATCTACTGCCAGGATTTCTGCAATCCCTTACAAAACAGTGTGAGTAAGCAAGTAATGAGTGGCTCTTGCCCTGCAGCTGGCACAGTAGATGTGCTCCAGGTTTCAGCACGCTGCTACTCCTGCAAAGGCATCCTCAGGTCCGGATGGCCCCATCTCATAGAGATTATATACTTCTGCTCAGCAGAGGAATGGGAGGCACAGAGGAATTTGGTTTTAGCCAACACCTCCAGGGTGTTTTGGCACCCAGGGCCACGAAGGACCCCATGGGCATCCTGAAATAGGGTACAAAGTAGGAGTCCAACATGGAGCCCTGGCATCAGTGTTCAGTAGCTTTATTAACAGTGCACTTCTCTTGCATGGCAGCATCTGTGCAGTGCTCTGCAGCTTCCTCATGTTCCCTGGGCTCCAGCTGTGTTGTTTAGCACACGACTGGTCCTGAGGTCCTGCTCCTGACTTTATGAACACAATTCCTTCCCCAATGAAAACAGTATGATGCCAGCTGAATGTCAAGGTTTTGCCCCTCACCTCCTAAAACATCTATGAATGTTACAAAAGCTTGTAGTGCTACATTTTTAATGTGCATCACATCTGTACATCTCTAGAATGATCTGTCTATATGAACAACAGCTGAAACACCTCAATCTGTACGGCTGCCAAAACACTTTATGTACATCACACTAGTCAACACAGAAGGAACTGGTTATTTTTATAAGGAAAATGACACCAAGTCTTCAAAATATTTGAAATATTTTTGGCAAATCACATTTTTATAATCCTTATACAACTGTTTCATACTGAAACAAAACATTATACTGCACACGATGAATATCCCAAGACCTCCCCTCTGATTTTATTAGCTCCTTTGCACAAACATATGGGAGATGAGACTTAACACAAAAAAAGCGCAATGTGATATAAATCCGTGTTTCCACATGCAGTCAGCTTGTTATGCACCACACTGGCAGTATCAGCAGCTCATATGGGACCATGCCACAAGGGCATAACATGGAGACACCCAAAACATGAGGTGAAAGAAGTGGAAAAATGCACGGTCTTTTATGGAACTACTAGGGGTTGGCTTCTCTCCTGGTGTTGTTCGGCCAGTGGTGAGGGACTGCAGACACTGCAGGTATCTGACCATCCCAGTACTTCTGCTGTAAAAAAGTCTGCAAGGTGTGATCTGTGGAGTTGGTGTGACTGAATGTAGGAACGGTCAAACCTGCTTAGAGCAGGCCGTACTTAGTTCATTTTGCTGAAGTGAAACACACACCGCCAGCAAGACTCAAAAGGCTGATACTTATTTCTGCCCTTGCTGCCCAGAAACCAGTGATCACTGTGGCACAGCCTATCTTCTTTCCATTTCATTATCTTATTTTCTTCTGTGTCTTGTTATTACCCAATGAAACAAACCACATTGTTTTATACTGTTCCAGAATACCCACGAAGAGAGTGAGTAGATTTACTCCAAACTTACACTGCTAGGATTGGTATCAGGATCTGGCACATTTTGTTTGTGACACTTCTTTTCTTTGCCCTCCCAGCTGGGTGGCTTCAGAGCCTGGAAAATGAGAGGCACTATTTTTAATGTCTCATTCAGCAATGTGGTAGAAGTGGCAAATAATAGTTGCTTTCAATACAGGAAACAACACACAGTGCAACTGTTCCTATTTTATAAGTTATTTTTAAAAATCTCTTCATGTTGATTGTAATAATTATTTGTGCTACTCTAGCCCATAAACTTTAATTTAAGAGTTTACTGTTAATCAGTGCTGTAGTTATAGCTCTTTTTGTGTGTGTGTGCATAAGTTTGTGAATTTTAAAATGCTAAAGAAGCTACTCAGTAAGGTTTAAAAAGTGATTTGAAAAATAAGTTTTTAAAGTACTTTAATAAAATAGAACATATAAAAAATATACTAAAAACATTACCAGTAGGACTTACAAATGAAGCACTAAAATGTTATGTTTGCATGGATATCCTTAATCCTTATCCTTAATAAATGATTTTTTTTTCCTGAAATTTGGCTTATAATAGATAATTTTCCTTTAACTGGAAAAAGGTTTGCATTAATGCTAAGGCTATGATGCCAGAAAATTTCCAATCCCTGCTAGGAGACAGCGAGACGTTGCATACTATAGAGATACCAGAAAATAACTTTTTAATATGGGAAATAACAAACCTTATTCTCAGCTTTGCTCCCAGAAATGGGATTTGGGCTGATTTTGAAAAAAAACACTCAAAAATATAATCAGCCAGAGGAAAGCACTTTGCGTGAGAACATGAGAATTTGGCAGAGAAACAAGCAAATAGAAGCACTATTATACTGACGTGTTGGACAACATTATTAATGGGAGGTTTCAAATATCATATAAACAAAAGTAATGATACAATTAGATAAATGCTTTTCATATTAAAGAAAAATAAAATTACCAATTGCCCTCTAAGACAGGGAGTCGTGTAGGGAGTTCTGGTCCTTCATATTCAACCTCACGCTCAAGCTGTTGGAAGAGAAAGCAAACTCAGAGATGGACTGGGAACAGGATTAGGAGGGAGCCTAAAGTCTTACTGAGCAGAAGACTAAACTAAACAGCCTTTATTTTTCTGCTACAGAGGGAAAATAGTCACAAGTAACTGCTGGCTGAATGCTTGTAATCACAGCTTGAGCTACTGAGCATAGTTAACTTCACAGATCTTTGTGGAGAAACACCCATTTTCTTTTCTGGGGTAAAACTGTTTCTATGAGTCAGATCAGGAGATTTTGCATTAATCCTTTCTTTTTGCAAATTATTAAAACACCATGCAGAGGTGTGTTTGTATAGCTGGCAACTTTATCACATGCTGGGCCAAGCACATGGGGTCTGTGGAAACCTGCTGAGAAAATCCTGAAGAAAGCCTGATGCTCTAATGTTGGCAGAACTTGTGCCAGGCAGAGCTGTTGCGGGGAACAGATGAGATATGCACTCTCTTCACACCTCCGCTTTGCTGGTTGTTTCCCTTTTATATTTGGGGATGTTGAGATGAAGAGGAAGACCCAGACCCATGTAGGAGTAATTAAAAATTCCACACGGATCTCTTCCCTGAGCTGCTTATATCCCTCTGCAGTCTCTTAAGAGGCAAAGAAACCCCAGGAGCTCCCAGGTCAGCTTGAGAGGAGGTTAATTATGATTGCTATAAATACAGAGCAGCTCTGGATTGGTTGTGTTTCTGTTCTTTTCTTTTTTACCGCAGAGACAAGAAGCTGAGGAAGTGCATACCCTGTCCCTGACCTATGTGTTCCTGGACATCTGACTGGAAGAAAAGCTTCAGCACAGAGCAGAGAGAGGTCTGAGGGAAGAGGTAGAGGGGGAAGGGTTGCAGAGCCAGAAAAGCTGTTGTTCAAATAGGAGCAGGAAGATCATCTAGCAGTGAAACTGCTCTTTTAGTGCTTTCTTTTTCCACAAAGGTGGTGTTTTCCCACTGTCATCAGGACATGAGAAATCCCCACTTCACGATCTGCTGTTTGGTGCTGAACATTCAGCCAAGAGCTTATCTTTTTTTTGTGAAAGTTGATTCTAAGGAAAAATGCAAAACTATTATGTCTTGTAGTGGTGTCTGAACCCTTTGACAAAAAGGTAGAGCTTCCTACCAAAGGCCTCTTTTATTTTTTTTCTCCAGGCTGAAACTATTATTCTGCTACAGAAAGCAAAGGGTTTCTCTCCCTTCTCATAAACACTCCAGTCATTTTAATAGGAAAAGAGAAACTTTTAGCTTCTGATCCCCATCCAGACCTTCACAATCTTGCAATATGTTTATCCTGAAAAACAGGGAAATATATGTATTTTCCCCAGACTGCAGATGGATAACTAAGGCAAAAGCGGACTAAACACCATTGATTGGAGCCCAGCTTAGCAGCCCCAGGATCAACACCGAAGTTCATGAACCTGAGCTAGAAGCTATGCTCAAGCTGCTGCAAAGCATGGAGGAAGTGATGCTCTTACAGCCAAATACACACATTTGTGAGTGTCTGTGTAGACCCAGAGCTCCTGCTCCCACCATCACCCTGTCAGTGACACCCAAACACGCATAGCTTGAGGGTGCTCTACTTGGAGAAAGGATCCAGGTGACACGTGTCTGGAAAATGCCTTTAATGCCAGGCATAGCATAGTTCTGACTTTTGGTAGTACGATGTGCCTGGTCATCCCTGGTAGGTTAAGGAAGGAGCGTTGTGCAGGGAATGAGCTCATTCCCTCTGGGCTTCATGACAAACCCTGGGGACCTTCTCTCCTCCCAGATGAGCAGGGCTGGAGTAGCTTACATCTACACCCTCTCCTCCTTCCCATACAAGAGCATTGCTCTCCCCTGCTTACCTGTGCCCCGCTCCTCCCGGCAAGCCATCAGAAGGGTAGTACCAGCAGTGGCAGCTCCAGCTGCAAGGATGTTTGAGGAGGGCTGCTGTGGTTGTGGTGGGGAAACGTGGAGAAGGAGGTAGCTGCCAAGGCAGGCAAAGGGGGATGTGGAGACAGATGGCTGTGTGCACAGGGAGCAGTGCCTGTGTGGGGAACAGCGTGTGGGAGGTTGCACAACTCGGAGCTGCTTTCCCCTTAGCAGTCCAGGCTGGATTACTGCTGTGGGCACTCACACAATGATAATAATCTCCTTCCCTGTAGGACTCTGCTACTATGGGGTGGCCACACAACCAGTGACCTCCCAACACGCTTTATCTCTTCTTTCTACCCTTTGGTTTTGATTTGGGATTTTTCTGGATGCAACACTCCTTTCTGATTATTATGGAAGCTCTTGGGGGATTTGTAACAGCAAAAATATATGGTAGGTTTGGCTGGGAAAATTCTGTTTAACAAAAAATGTTGAGGTTTGGAAATTTATTTTTGTTCTCTGTTGAAATAAAATCAAAGTCTTCCAAAAACTGTTTTGGAAACTGAGCAGAGCAATCTGTTAGGGACACACTGGGTGGTAGGAGTTCCTTGTTTGGAGCTGTGCGGAACAGGATTATGGGTCTTGGTCTCTGCTCCCCTAGAAGTGGGCCCTAGGCAGGGGCTATTCAGAGGTGCTGCTCCTTTGTTCTGGTTCAGACTAGAAATTCCATTCTGGATGCCATAATGGAAAACTAATATATTTCCGTTAGAAAAATTTCATTGCAATGTATTTGTATTTTCTTTTGAAGAACTCCAGGTCAACCTGAAGTTGAGGCCGTGCCACAGAAACTAGGTTCTGCAGGTTTTCAGCATGCATTTCACTTTTCTTCTAAGCATGTGTTAGGCTACATAGCTTAACTTGGTGTTTATTTTTTTTAATTTTAAAATGTGCCATTTACAAAATAACAATATAAATCAAAAGCACAGCCACTGAACTTCTGTGGGAAATGGCCTGGCTTGCCTCTCAGCCGCTGCTTACCAGCTTTACTTCAGAAAGTCATCTGGCTCTGGAGCTGCCTTCAGAAATATGCTGAAGGGATTCCAAGGCATGTACAAGATTAGCAAAATCATTTCAGGAGCAACAACAACACAGCTCTCCACCTCAGGGCCCAGTCAGGCTGGAGGGGTGAGCCAACAGCAATCTTGTGAAATTCAAGGAGGATCAATGCAAACTCCTGGACCTCTGAGGGAAAAACCCTGCAAGGGTGGAGGCTGGGGGTGGCTGGG
>VZRV01005343.1:0-45922 GCA_013398115.1 Falcunculus frontatus | reverse complement strand
GAGCACCTCCAGCACCAATCTAGCGCTAAGGAGCTGAGTGACAACTATATATAATGACAACTAAAATAACCTCCGTAAGCAATCCCTTCACACAACCTTTTGCGTGTCTTGTAAGGGAAAAAAAAAGGGAAATGAAGAGTTGGGGGCAGTTTTCCAGACCTGAAGTGGAAGGAAGGGAACATACCAAAATTTTATCTGTTCCCTGGAGATTAATAATATGGGCTGAATGTTTTATTCTGCCCAGGTCTGAACTCTGACTCTTCTAAAAGCATGAACCCTTTTCCACAGTTTCAGATGTATCTGTATCCAAGGAAGCTATTGCTGCCGCTGCTTAACTTTACCTAAATAAACATCTATTAAAAACCCTGGAAATTCCCTAGGGAAATATTCCTCCCTAGGCAAGAAAATCAGCCTTTCAGCCTCATTTTTGATACATCTTCAAGCCTTCAAAACAGAAATGTTTTCTTTTTCACAACTGTGAGTCTGGGTGAGACATCCTTCAGTAGTTCTACCCCTTCCCATCCTCACCTGGAGCACAAGGGTACCTTTCTGTCCTGTTCACACACTGTGGACAGGAGCTTCCTGAAGATGAAAAACAAGCAGAAAATGTTACTGCCATTTGCATTATTTTCCCAGCTGAGCCATATCTATTAAAGCTGCTGTTAGGGACTTCATTTACTCACTACGAGAGTCCTCTCTTCCTTTTGTCAGAGAACTCACCAGTCTTGCTTCCACTGGATTACAAATCTCCCATCAGCTTCCCTGGGACCTGGAATCTTTCTCTGCCTTTCTGGGAACTGAAAGCAATAATTACCAAGCAGAACGGGATGGTGTTTTGAAGGAATTACAGCGGGTGCCACATTTGTTTTGATGGATGAAAATAAAGTGTCACTTGAGGAGGGAAACAGTAATCTATGCATAGCTTTAATGTAAAAACCAAGAGCTTTGGAGATAAATTTCACAGGAAACAAATCTGGTTGGAAAAAGGAGCTAATTCTAATATTACCACAGGACCAAGCTGCAGAAATGTGTCTGGAGATATGACAGCAGGGCAGGCTGAGAAGACTGAATTCCTTAGGAAGTGTTCTATAATGTGCTGGAATTGGATATGAGACAGCAGCTGAGAGAAAAAAAAATAACAGGTTTCAGCTTTGAAATAACTCTGGAATTTGTGGCTTCAATAAAGAGTAAATACTTTTAGAATTTTATTTCTTTTTAATTCCAGTCTAGGTAAGCCCATCTGAAGAAGTTGAGCCTGGTCAAGCTGTAGATTTTCAGTTGGATCCAATTCCAAACTCCAGACTCAAGGCAGGTCCCAAACTGAGGTTGAGTTTCACCCATTACAATTTTAAAGAGAATGTGCAAAAAAACCCCCACAGGTCATAACGAGCCGTGTGAAAACCACGTTATTCCATGGCCTTTGATCAAAATTTGGTGAGGCTCAGAGGTGAGATCTCTACAGAGACAATTGAGAGAGAGAGATCTATAGAGTTCTCTTTAGGATTTCTCTGTGAAATGAAATCAAAGAAAATAAAGAACAGTAAATATGCCTGACAGACCTATGTACTGTATGTGAAAATTATTCTGCTCCTGGGGTGGTTGGTTTTGGTTCAATAATTCAGGTTTATTCTTTAGCAGCATGTCCTCAGAAGAAAATCTATGGTTTGATTTGTGTCTGTGCCTGTGCAATTTGCAGAGAATTGTTGTTGTTGTTGTTACACAGAGAGTTTAATTTTCAGGATTTTTTTCCTTTATTTTTTCCCTTATTATTCTCACTCTCCACTCTCAGGCCCACAAGCTAAAAAAACCACAAACAAACAACACAATTAGGGAAAGAACAGGAATACTCTTTAACATCTGTTCTTGCCCAAACAGGAGAATTTATCTAAAACAAAGGTAAAATAAATTATGTTATTTTTTTATTTTTGCTTGAGAAAGCGTTTCTGCAGATCCCAGTTGTTGCACTTGTTTGGAACTCTCCATATTTGCAAAGAAATCCCTTGCTCTGTATCTCCTTGGAAGTGATTTTTCTCTTTCTTACTCTTTGGAACACTTCCCCTTACACACCCTTTTATTTATTTTTAACTCTTGTGTTAAATGCTTTCATGAAATAACATTTTTCAGCTTCATATAATTAATAAGAATTTTAAATACTGGTTTTTCCTGAGCTACAATATAACTTGTACATTGGTTTTCCTTTCAATACTACTCCAAAATTAAATCCCTGGAATTAGAGACACAAATGTTATTATCAAAGTTCTCAAGCAGAATAATAAGGTAATACCAATAACCATCTTTTCTACAAAGCGGAAAGAATTTTGTTTTGTGGGAATTTCACATGTGCATAAAACCACTTTGGATTAAATGTTGATCGCTTTACAAATAAAATTTGCTCACTGGGATTGTAGAGAACAATGCTCTTCATGGAAACTCTTAAGCATCCACATGGAGCAAAGCACACAAAAAATCAGCTACGGCACTGCTATAAGAGTCCCCAGTTCAGTGAAAAATTGTCCAGCCCACGTTGCCCAGACAGGAAAAAATATATAGGCACTTAACTCTGTGCTTACACATCTTGAAACCCCAGAGGAATTCTTATATTCTTTAATATTTTTACCCTCCCTGTCTAAAATGGATTATTTGCAGTAAATGGATCATACTAGAACCAGAAATTTGAGAGTTTATGGTGCTTTATGAGCTGGTTCCGTCACTCCTTAATTGTTCTTCATTATCCCTCAACTCCAGCTGTATTGTGCTTCCCATAAAACCAACTGTATGCCCGCACTATGAGAAGTGCCCTGGAAATAGCACTCAAGACTCTGTGAAACATCTCCCATAAGTGATCTGGAGTCACTGCAAAAGAGCTTGAGAAGGTTGTTCTCCCCTCAGCTCCTCACATCATCACCTTGATGGCAAATACAGCACAAGAACTCTGCGGCACACGGGCGGAGTTGGGGTACCAGAACCAATGGGAAAAACCCTAGGGAGTGGCCAGGACCAGGGGCAGGGAAGGGCAGAAGCCCAGCAGGAAAAGGAGTGGGGAAACACAGCACCACAGGCTCCGAGGGCAGCAGGTTTCCCACTGCTTCTCCAGGAGGGATGTGAAACACAGCACTGAGGAGGGAATAAACAGCAGCCAGGAGAGGGCAATGTAACATATGTGGGGGGAAAATGCCAGTGCTAAAAATAAGTGTGAGAAACAGTTCTTTGTGAGTCTGTAATGGTGAAGTAAACAATGTTCTGCTTGGACTTGGAGCAATTAAATACAAGATGTCAAACCCAGATGAGCATTGGGGTGATTGTGGGGCCTTGGTTGATCCTCATAATGGCTGTGAAGCACTACTGAAAATTCTGAGGGGGTCAAACCCCCTCCCCACCAAAAAAAATCCCAAACCAGCCCTTATTGATTTAAAAAGTACAAAGATTTGTTTCTATGGAGAGCCGGAATGAGAAAACTATTTCAAAGCCCAGAACAAAACAGGTGGATGGCTTAAGACTGGAAATCATAGAAAAATAGTGTGGTTTGGGTTGGAAGGGACCTTAAAGCTCATCCAGTGCCACCTGTGGAAGGGACACCTTCCACTAGCCCAGGTTGCTCCAAGCCCTGTCCAGCCTGGCCTTGGACACTTCCAGGGATCCAGGGGCAGCCACAGCTTCTCTGGGCACCCTGTGCCAGGGCCTCCCCACCCTCCCAGGGAACAATTCCTTCCCAATATCCAACCTGATACGAAAGAAGCCACGTGATGCACTCCTTAATTAACCAACCAATTAATTTATTTATTAACGGCAACAGAGATCAAGAACTCAAGAGTAGCCCAAGAACCTAATGGCAAGATGGACCAGTATCAGCATCTGCAACACACAAGGCGTTCCCTGGGCTCTCCGCAGGAGGACCTTGTGTTACACCCCCTTAGAATTCTTATACCCCATCATGAAGCAGGATTGGTCCACTTTGGATCAGTCTTTCTACTGGCCAGTTCCTCGCCTCCTCATTGGCTCTTTTTGGGGAGCATTCTGGACCAATCATTTGTTCAGGGGATCATTTCATTGGCTTGTTTGATGGCCCAATGAACAGTTATCCTGATGCATGATGTCCTATTGCAGGCAGGGTCAGTCACCCACCTTTTTGTCCATCCTCGTGCACTCCCTGCTGTTTCAGTGTCAGACATCGCTCCCGTACATCGCGACCGCAACCTGTGTCCCTATTCCTACAATAGCCTGAGCATACCTACAGCCTCTAACCATTTGAACCCAAAGGTACCCAACCCCTTAATTTCTTAATTCCTATACCCGATTTAACAAACATAACTTTGTTCCAGCTTCCCCTAAGAACCTGGTTGCTTATAACACCACCAAAATTCCCCCTCTTTCAATTTGAACCCATTGCCCCTTGTCCTGTCACTACAGTTCCTGATGAAATTTTGTGGTCAACTAAAAAGCTCAGTTCAGATTTCCTACACCTGCAAAAAGCCTTACTGAGCTACAGAAACTCCCTGTTCGGGAACCCCAAGAACCATTTTATATTCTTTACCCAAATGATGATAAAACAGGAGTAGGTGGTTATTTGGTAGTTATTTGGGTGTTCACTGGAATCATGGAATCATTAAGGTGGAAAAAGACCTTTAAGATCACCAAATCCAGATCTTCATTCCAGAACCACCCCCATGTTCACCATAAAACCAATTCCCCCAGTGCCAAGGACACCTAATCCGTTCCCATCCCCTGCAGAATGAATTCAATTTAATTTTGGAGGCTGTATGAGGAATCAAATCAAGTCATGATCATCCCATGCAGGTTCCCCCTTTGCCACCACCTTTCCACTTGATGTATTTCCACACCTAATGACCACAAAAGAAATTAATGTCTCGATGGCTCTGCTGTATAAAACAGCAAGAATTCAACTTTTCATTATCCTTTTGTTTAAAAAGAAATCCAGCCCAGGAAGCAGTGCAGCACAAAGGACACACTGTCTCTCTTCCCCTAGAATTTACATGGAATATTAAACAACGAAGAATTTTGATAATTTATGCTCTTGACAAAGGTTGTAACAAGAAAAAGAAATGGGAGAAACTAATTCTTCATATGGGAAACAGTAAAATTATAATTCACTGTAATCGCTGACTTAGATTTTAATTTTCTGGTTCCCTTGGGCTCCACAGTAGGAGACACTGAAGGACCTCACAAAAGAATTAAAAAGGGATTTATATCAGTGAAAAAATTGACTCATAAATAGTTATAGATTATATTGCAAGTTCTCATCAGAGCGGTTAAAACCAAAGCAGAGAGCCTAATTTAGCTTGTCAGAGGTTTTTAATAATGATTCTTTCAATTAAAAATCCAATAAATACATAATGGAAAACTTACATTGTTTTCAGTAAACAAAACTGTGGAGAGAGCTGATGGAAAAACAACATGCCAGCTGAATCTCTTCTTCCCTCCCATCCATTTTCTCTCCAGTTTTACTCAGATTTGAGCTAAAAGGCCCAAATGAAAAGCACCACATCCCCACCATTATCCCAGAGAGTCAGGGAAATCTGGCTCCCTGTCTCCAGATAACAGGGACGTGGGAATGTGTCCATGCCAATGCCCAGCAGCCACAGCACACAAAGCTGTTACTCTGCCTTTTGTTTCCAAAAGTGTGGGGTTTAGTGCTGGGAAGCTCTTGGAACGAGTTCCCTCCTGTTAGGGCAGCATTTCTGTGCTCACACTGCACAGGTTGCACTTGCTCTGCAATCCACGGATGTGGAAGAAGGGAAGGGGGTGAAATCAGTGAGACAACACCCAGAGTGAGACAACAGCTTGGAAATCCTGCATCAGAAAGCCTCAGCTTTGTCGCTCTCTTCCCCACAGCAAAAAACCCCAGAACTATTACCCAAAAACTGTTAGGATTGTTCAAACCCTTTTCCCGAATGCAGCCTGCAGTTTCCCAGTGGAATGATTCACCACTCACCTCAGGGAACACTCCTGTCACTTGTTGCCTCTCGAAGAGTGTCTTGGCAGTATCCCAAGGAAACTCAAAGTAGGCACATCTTGCTGTGGGGCATTTCCACAAGTGCTCTGCCATGAAATCCTGCTTTGCCCACATCTTAGGGAGCTTGATTTCCTCAAAAAGCAAAAGTAAAAAATGAAAAAATAATAAGGAAGTGATAACTGAGAAAGGACACGTTTCTGTGTTACTCTTGTAAGGAACGAGGCTCCTTGGCATTTTTAGCAAGAAAGAATTTTTAGTGGAAATTCATTCAATTTATCTGTTCTTTAGCAAAATATGATCAGAGGGATGGAACACCTCTCCTGTGAGGAAAGGCTGAGACAATTGGGATTGTTCAGCCTGGAGAAAAGATGTGTCTGGTAAGACCTTATTATAACTTTCAGTGCTTGAAGAGCTGGAGGGGGACTTGGGACAAGGGCTAGAGTGACGGGACAAGGAGGAATGGGTTCAAATTGAAAGAGGGGAAATTTTGGTTGGATATTGGGAAGGAATTGTTCCCTGTGAGGGTGGGGAGGCCCTGGCGCAGGGTGCCCAGAGAAGCTGTGGCTGCCCCTGGATCCCTGGAAGTGTCCAAGGCCAAGTTGGATGGGGCCTGGAGCAACCTGGGCTAGTGGAAGGTGTCCCTGCCCATGGCAGGGGGGGAACAAGAGCTTTAAGGTCCCTTCCCACCCAAACCATTTTGGGATTCTGAAGATAACTTGACTCTTTCCCTCCACTCAGCTTTGAACACTCATGGAAACAAAAAAAACCCAACTCTTGGGGACAGCAAGGGCTTCGCTTAGACTGCCACAGCACAGGCTGGACAACATCTCCTCCATCTCAGAGCTGGACATTCCCAATGCCATTAGGAACACAGCAGCAGGAGCAGCTGACAGGAAAAATGCATCCTTAATCATGCAGCAAGAATTCCTCTCCTCCCTGTCCTTTTCATGACAGTCCATCAGAGTTTGTCCCTGGCTGGGGACAGACACCTCCTGCACCCATGGTGCTACCTGATGGAAATAAACCCAGTCAGGAGCACTGGAGAAAATACAGAAAACTCGTATTTCTTGCATGAAGAGAATGAGGATTTTTGGTGGGAAGGCAGATTTCTGGATAAAAACATGGTTTTCTCTCTCATGCTTGAGCTACCTGGGAAAATAAAGAGAATCATTTAGTTCTATCTTTACTAAACTTTCTTTTGTTTTCGCCTGAGGTTCCTGATGGCGCCTCTGCTTCCCTCAAGTCTTTCTAATAAACCAGCAGAGTTTGCAATGTATTTTTTGTGTATGCTAGATAAACTCACACTTTGTGAGGCTTCACACAACCTCACACAGCTGAACCCATATTTCTGTACCTTATTACACAGCACCTTATATGCATAAAAAGCATGTTTTTCCCAGGTATAGCCAGGCTAACCCAGAGGGGGTTTGGGCACAGCAGTTCCCTGCATCTTTCTTTGTCTCTCTCCAAGAAAACACAGAGCTCATCTCCCTCTTCCTACCAAAATCTGCAGCACATCTTAATTTTCAGCCCAACAGCCCAGGTGAAAAATGTGCTTTCTGCAACACTGTTGTGCTTAAATGATACCAAGAATTAATTGTTATTAAAATAGAATAAAGAAAGGCACCAATACAAAGCTAAAAAAGCAAATCCACACATTTTTCCGGAATACTGAGGTGTGTTTACCTCAATCTAAGCATTGTCCCCAGATGGTCAGTTCTTCACTTGAAAAGTTGTCTACTCCCCAGTGCAAAGTCAGTGGGTGTTACCTGAGGATCTGGAGGCAATAATTTTTAGTATTTGATTTTTTTATTCCAGACAGGATGGTTTGCCTTCAGCTGTGGACTTCTACAACCCTTCATCCTCAAGGCTAAATATCAGCACCAACAAAAAGAATGAAACTGATACACAAGCCTTATAAGAATGAGCCCGATTAGGCCATTATTTCTACAGCATACAGGTAGATTGGAATTATTTTCTGTAATACTTAAAAAAACAGATCTTTTTTCATGTTTCAATTTGCACTGATACATTTTTTTTAAAAGAAAGAAAACCCACCTTGTAAGTATTTTCCTATTTCAAATAAATCCTTTTATCTAAGGGTGAGCCCAGGTTGTTACTTGAGATTGTTTGCATAAAATCTCATTAGCCTATTGATTCTCCTTTCTAACACCTTAGGTAGTACTTCATTACCATGCAAATAGAGACAGGCTTTTTACATGTACCTTAATGCAGCACTGATTATTCTCCTTTCATAACACCGGCAACAAAGCACCGTAATGAAAGTCATCAATAATTGTTCAACAGGTGAAAGAGATTAGAATCAAACAGAGCCTTTCTTATCAGCAGGAGCCTCCTTTTCCCCTCCAAAACACAAATTTGGCTGATTACCATTCTCAGGGATCTGCAAGGCTCCCAGTTTCATCTTTTCCTCCCACAGACAGGCACAATGCACTGCAGGGTGAAGTATTTCAGAATTCAGAGTGAAATCCCAAACCCAAAGGAAGCAGTGGGGCTTGCAGTACTGCCTTCTTCCCCCAAATCCCAGCCCTGTCCTTCCAGCCAGTTCCAGTGATGGCTCTGCAGCACCACCTCAGCTTTTAATTTAAACACTTTTGATGTGACAGGTCCCTGCTTTAATGTGGCACATAGCTTGTGAGGAAAAAATAACAGAAACAGAAAGTCATGAATGGTTTCTGTTGGAAAGGACCTTGAAGATCACCCAGTGCCACCCCCTGGCATAGGCAGGGGCACCTTCCACTAGCCCAGGTTGCTCCAAGCCCTGTCCAACCTGGCCTTGGACACTTCCAGGGATGCAGGGGCAGCCACAGCTTCTCTGGTCTGGATGATCTTTAAGGTTCTGTCCAGCCCAAAGCATTCTGTGATTCTGGACAGTCAAATTTGCAATAAAGTGGCTACAAATCTACCTTAATTTTAACCCTAAGTGCCTCCCAGGATGTCAGCAGAGCATCTCTGGGACTGCCCTTGGGATAGAGCTGCAAATGCAGAAAGTGCATCAAGGAATGTTTGTTGGCAAACAGCCCCTGCTGGGATAGACTCACAGAACCCCAGAACATCCTAGGGGGAAAGGGACTCACCAGGATCATGGATCCAACCCCTGGCCCTGCACAGACCCCCCAACAATCCCACCCTGTGCATCCCTGGGAGCATTGTCCAAACACTCCTGGAGCTCTGGCAGCCTCGGGGCCGTGCCCATTCCCTGGGGAGCCTGGGCAGTGCCCAGCACCCTCTGGGGGAAGAACCTTTCCCTGATCTCCAGCCTGACCCTCCCCTGGCACAGCTCCAGCCATTCCCTGGGTCCTGTCCCTGTCACAGGGAGCAGAGATCAGAACTGTCCCTGTGCTGCCCCAAAGGTGGGGATGCCAAAGGTGTCCCTGCAGGAAGTGTAGCCCAAAGGAACCCATGCTCTTCATTAAGAGCTCAGCAGAGACTTTGGTAAGGAACAGAAAAGAAAACAGAGAGCAGAGGAAAAATACAAATCCAACAAAGCAGATTTGAAAGGCAGCAAAACGCAACTGGCTTCACTGGAGCAAAAATGTCTTGAGAGGAAGCCCAGCATGAATCAGTAACTCACTCCACCTGACTAAGCAGTGATTTTATTGCTTTTCCTTTTGTGTGATCACACCCAGGAGCTGCCATTTCAGACACCACGAACACCATTGATGGAGAAAGGCACTATTCATGGGGTGAAATTTGCGCAGAGCCAAAAACCAAAATCTCATCTTCTTCTACTGAGTCTGCATAAGGAACAAAGGGTAGCTGGCTACAAAACCTGCTGGGGTGATAATGCAAAACTTACACATGACCAAGGTCCTCAGGAAGGGGGATAGGCTGATCTCTGCTCCCTGTGACAGGGACAGGACCCAGGGAATGGCTGGAGCTGGGCCAGGGGAGGGTCAGGCTGGAGATCAGGGAAAGGTTCTTCCCCCAGAGGGTGCTGGGCACTGCCCAGGCTCCCCAGGGAATGGGCACGGCCCCGAGGCTGCCAGAGCTCCAGGAGCGTTTGGACACTGCTCCCAGGGATGCACAGGGGGGGATGGTTGGAGTGTCCTGAGCCAGAAGTTGGATTTGATGGTGCTCCAGACCCTTCCAGCCCTGGAGATCCTGTGATTCCATGAACCAGGAGCAGAGGTGTACACAGAAGACATACAGGGATACAATAAAAATGTTGGAAGCAGCCTCAAGCACTTTTTCCTTAACAAGCACAAACGCAGGCACAGAGCAGCAGCAGCACTGGAAATGTAGCTGTAAGAGGCAGTAAAAGACACATCTTTTGGAGCAGTGTGCTAAGTGGGGAAAAAAAAAGTAAAATAAAAAACACCTGAGATTATAAGTGAAGGAAGCACTTCCTACCTGTTTCTCCCAAAGTTAAGGGCAGTGGGGTCTCCCATGTTGGCAGACAGGACTTGGCTGTTAAATTCTCCTGCAAAAAAGAACCTGTAAGAAAGAAAACATCAAGTAACCAGCTGAATAAAGGAAAGGAAATTTCACTTATATGTGCCTATAGTTTGTAATCAACTGGGCCCAATTCCTGTAGCAATTCTGAGCTGAAAGCCAGAGCTTTGCTATAATTCAGTTTGATTGCTATTGTTGACTTCCTTTTCATTAGTTTTCCCAAGAAGCAATAGAAAAAACCAAGAACCTATTATCAAAAAGTCCAGCAAGGAGGGGAGGAGGAGGAGGGAATACGTGAAATAACGTAAGTTTAGATGTTTTGAGCAGAACCTCCTATTAGAAGGAAAGGGTTTATTCCACAGGCAAGTTTTACTCCATTGCCAAGAAATAGCAAGCAAAGGAGCAAAAAATTAAATATGTAAGAAATTCTGTTCTGTCTTCTCAAAAGCAAAGCAAATTAATTGTATAAGTATACATGTAATACTAATGATATTATACACCTCAAGCAAAACCTGCTAATGAATCCCACTGCCTAAAAGTGCCTGCTTCAGTTATCAGCATTCCAGTCACAAATACCACAATTTCCACTTGTGCTGTCAGAACACAGAAGTGGCTTAAAAGAAAAAGCAAAAGCCTTAGAAATGCATGTATAATATTTACTAATCGCTACTAATTCAGAAAGATTTAGGAATTTGTATGCCTTCAGCTGCCAAATATCATCTGAAATGTTTTAATACTCTCCAAGACCCTTACTGCCCTTTCAATTGCAAATGTTAGACAGGATTACATTTTCTTGGTTGGTTTCTTCGCACAGAAATTGTGCTCTATGCAAGGAATCAGCATTATGTGATCAACACAGACAAGAAACAAACAATATAAATAAACAGTTTACAATGGCCTGGAGTGACAGGACAAGGGGGAATGGCTTTCCACTGCCAGAGAGCAGGGTTAGGTGGGATATTGGGAAGGAATTGTTCCCTGTGAGGGTGGTGAGGCCCTGGCACAGGGTGCCCAGAGAAGCTGTGGCTGCCCCTGGATCCCTGGAAGTGTCCAAGGCCAGGTTGGATGGGGCTTGGAGCACCCTGGGCTGGGGGAAGGTGTCCCTGCCCATGGCAGGGGGCGGCACTGGATGGGCTTTAAGGTCCTTTCCATCCCAAACCATCCTGTGGTTCTATGATTCAGTGGGTGGTGTTGGTGGCACCCAAGCCAGGGTAGGATAGGAAAGAAATGCCATGTTCCTGCCACTATTAAGGAAACAATTCCAGTACAGTGGTACTTGTCATCCAAAACATATCAGTCAGAGAACTTAACATCTTTAATAGAAAAGATACCAATGTTTTCACCATGAGTAGGTCCGGGAACAGGATCACCCAAATTTGCTATGCTGCTGATTCAGAGAGCTGCTGCTAATTGATCCCAGACAACCTTCTCCACGTTCTCTTCTTTGATGCTCCTCAGAAAATAGGAAAAATTAAGTAAGATGATGAAAAACACAAACCCAGGGCTTACCCCAAAAATCTGTGGGTCTTTTGGGGTTGTTTGTTTGCTTTCCATTTTTTTAAGCACTGTAACCCATATATCAGACCTTGTGTTTGATTAACCAACCCCAAAGCAGTATTCTGTGAGTACCACTAGCAAAGGGCTTTTCTGATGGGAAGAGAGGAAGAGGGAGCCCACCAGTTCTGAAAGGGTCTTTACTGGATAGGGTCAGTGTTAATGAACAGAAATGTTACCTGGTACATATTGGATACCAAGGAAATACATGAAAATATGCAGCTGGGTCTGTGGCTGAGTGAGTTGTTTCTATTAGAATTCACTTTGAAAGCTATTAGATGAAATTGGACCATGGCAAATTGGGAGACAGTTTGCATTCTTGCTTAAAAATCCATAGTCTGAGTAAATTGCCCTCCAAGCTTCATCTCTGTTAAACTAAAATATAAGACTCGGTATTAAAGAGCAAAATTTACCTTTTGACAGCAGTGATGGACTGTCTTTGCTCAAAAGACATGGCTTAATTAAAAACAAATGGGGTTAATGTGAATGAAAGCTACGAGCTCAAGTGCAATCAACAGTCAAGTCAATCTGGGAGTGGGGTGACCTTTAAAGGAGAATGTTTTCACACGTTGAACACATTGCTGACTTTTGGGAAAGTAATACAAAGTTTAAAAAGAAAAAAGGATAAGGGGTTGTTAATAGGCTGTGAGAAAAGGATCTAAAGAAAAGCAATCTTACATCTTGCTCTTCTGTGACAAGTGAGACAAGGACCTATATTTTTAATGAATATTTTCTGTGCACTTTCATTTGTCTCCTCCATATTGTTCTCCCTAAGTGTCTACAGTTAAATCAAAAGAGACACTCACTAGGGAAAAATAACCCAAACGAGCCTAACAACAACAAAAGTGCTGTTATCCACGGGAATACCACAGCTTCTAAGGAAAAGAGAAAATCAGGGAGCCATTAATTAGGAAATTAGTTCCAGCCAAGCTGGCAAGGTTTATTTTCGTGTGGAAAATGGGAATGTTGCTGTTTACATCTCTGAGGCCTTTAGAGATGCCAACTGTGAAGAAAGTTAGAAATGCTCAAAAAGAAAGTAATTTTTTCTACACTTCAAGGCACAATGGTGGAAGAATCAACAAATTACCTACCATCTTCTCCAGCAGCACATGAAAAATGGGACGTGTTGAGGAGTGGGATGTGAGAGAGCAGCCAGCCAGGGCCACCCCAACCCACTTTTTATCCATAAAGATTCCTGAAAGCTTAGGAGAAGTTTTTATGAAATTTCAGAGAAATAAGAGTCTTTAGAGGATGCCGTTCTGCCAACAGAGCCCCAGTCCTGCCCACTGGGGAATTTCCACTAGGACAGAAACACAGGCCTGTGAGGAAGTTCCCAGGGAGTGAATGAGATGATAATTTTATAACACAGTTACCTGCACGAAACTTATTTCGTCTTCACAACTCACTTGATTGCTTTTCCCATTATTATTGGAAAGTCGTTCCAGAACCTCATTTCCTCTATTGGTGAGCAAACTTCTGAAGTCCAGCTGGAATTTATGAGCAGACTATTTGAAACCCCTCATTCTTATGCTAACATTTCCCTAGAACTTTCTCCACTGATTGCTTTTCTCCCTCGAGTGCCTCTTCAGACAAAGTCTATCGCCTGTCAACCTTAATTTCACAAGGTATCATCATATAAAATAGGTCTCTATTTCTTTAGTCAATCTAATAATTTTAGAAAAATATGGGACATTTTGCAAGATAAATGTTGGAGAGCTAGGATTTAACATGAGTAATAGGACTTGGAGACAGGGAGTGCCTGGAGGCAGGAGGCCTTTCTGTCCTCCACCCCTCCTGCTCCCTTCTCAGAAGTGACACCTCCAAAAGGTGCTTTAATGAGCCTGAACCAGGCAATAAAACTTTACAAACACACATCATCCACACACAAAATAAACCAGGACCTGTCCTCTGTAACATAGCAATTTGCAAGGATTGAAGCATTCAATCCTTTCCTTTCTTTTCCAAACAAGGATATATGCACATCTTTTTCTCACTTACAATACAATTTAAGACTCTCTACCAAGGAATAGAAAAGGTTACAGAGACTAATAGTGTCACAATTCATTTTCTCAGGAAAGTTCCCAAAATCCCAGACCGAGGATTAAAAGATCTAGCTCAGGTTGGTCATGCACAGTTCCCAAAGCCAGGAGGAGAGCTAGCAGAAGGAATGCTCTGTCTGCACACTGCAGGAAGATAATAAGGAGTCCTCAATTTACTTCAGGAAAATAATATGCAAAAAGAAGAGTTTTCCATTATACAAAGGATTCTGGAAATACCTGCATGCTCCAGAATACCAGTTGGTTTTGGGCAAGTCACAGACTTTTTATGTCTTCTTTCTGTGTCTTTTCTATGTGTGGTTTCCATGGTCCGTGTTTAGAAGAAAAAAAAAAAGAACACCAATTTTTCAGCTGTTTGCAGGATCCTGCCTGTGCTGACCCTACAGATGGGACGACATTCTGAGTGAGTGGGAATAGTGAGAAGGACAAAGCCACCCAATCTGATCTGCTCTGGAAAACTACAAACACTTCAGCTAAAGCTAAACCAGCAAAAAAACATATTTAGTGAGTGGTTTAGGGCTGCTATAAAAGAGGGGAAGACAAAAGATGGGCTCATTTAGTGTTTAATGAAAAATCCCATGAGAATTATGACAAACAAGAACAAAATCCATTTCTTCCCCATCACAAACACGAGGCCATGCTCTCCTTCTCCAGACCAAGGTTATTTGTCTATCCATGTCCTAATTTGCTGATAGACATCACACTTTCATTCCTTTTCATTCAAAATTAAATAAAAGTTAGGAAATGCGGCGGCTCACCGTGTCCCCGCAGAGAGACGCTCAGATATTCAATGTCATCTAAAGTCTCACTGATGTGAGGAGCCCAGACTAATTTACTGCCTCTCCTAGTGTAGACAAAATATATACAACATCATTTACTGTGACCTGCGGTGTGCTGCTTTCCCTTCTATTTTTCAGACATGTTTAATAAGTTTCAGAGGAGCACAAATGCAGAAGTCAGAGACCAAGTGACAGGAATAATTTACTGAAACCTGGAGATTCACATCCCTCTTGATTTTAACACAAATGGCAGCTTTCGCTGCCTTTAAAGAGACTGAGGAGCTCGGCACTCTGCGCTAGCCAGGTTTAAAACCCTCTGCAGGCACTTTCATTTCCTCTGAAGTAGCAACGTGAGAAGAAATCTCGAGTCAGGAGCTCCACAGTCAGCGCCAGGACAGGAGGACTTGACACCAACGAGCAAAAAGGATAAATGAGCCCCCAAAACCTCTGTCTGGAGCCAGAGGTGAAAGAAGGACTTTAACAGAAGCAGTCGCTGCCGACGGGAGCCACAAACCTGGCAGGGCAGCTGCTGTGTGCCTGGAGCTCAGGGACAATTTGGGGAGCCCAGAAAGCCCAAGCCTTGAAAGCCAAGGTGTCCGTGTCCACCCGAACCCTTCCTCCCCCAGGTGCTGTGAGAACATCTACATGGAGCAGCCCTTCCCCACAGCTTTGGGAGGTTTGCAGAGTGTTTGCTCATTAACCTTCTCCCCGCCGGGAGAGGAGGAGGAGAGCGAGTCACCTGCGAGGGAATCTTAATTCTGTTCCTTGTTAAACTCATGTCTGACAAGGCTGGAGAGGAGGTGTTATCCTCCCACAGGGAGGGTGGAGGGAGATCAGCCTTTGAATCCTTGGCAGGGATGTTATGCAGGGCACACTGAAGGACTGGCAGCATCAGCGCTTCCAGCCTCCCTGGATCGCCCCGGAGCAGAGGAAATGTTTTACTGGCATCATTGCTTTTGCTCGGAGCACTGATTAAAAAAAAAAAAAAAGTTGGCTTGCACAAAGTAGCAATAAATGAAACATAAAAGAAATAGGATTTTGGGGGTTTATTATCATTGCCACTCTCATTTCAGAAGAAAGCCGGAAGGGGGACTTCCCAAGAAACTCTGTTTTTCTTAAAGACTTCCTAATATCAGATTGAAACTACACCCAGCCATCCCCGCTGTGGGACTAAAAAGCAAGCAAAGGCTATAAGGAAATTGCAGCAGTTAAAGACACTTCGGTTTAATCCCGGGACAGGAGGGAATGCCTGATTTCCTGTAGCTGCTCTCTCTGTGCAGGAGAGACTCAACCCCACCCTGCTCAGAACCCCTTTTCATTCACCCCTTCCAGCCATCAGCAGATCCTCAGGGATTTGTGTTGATTGCTGGCTAATGCCAGGCTGGCTGCCACTGGCACCACCGAGATACCAAAAAAGAATCTGGAGCACTGATGTCCAAGATATTATGAGGAAAAAAAACCCCAAAACTTTAGAGTACATGCCTTGTCTATCCTATTTCATTACTTTCTCTTTTAGCAACTTTAAGTCCAGTAACTCGTTCTGATCCCGGAAGAATATGAACCTGGAACCTCAATTCTGCCAGCCTCTGTGTATTTTGCTGTCTTAATTTATCAATAATACCAATGAATATAATTTATCAATAATACCAGTGATTTGAAACAGGGCACAAATGCTCCTTCTCTCCTGCTACTCAATAACAGAGTGAATAAAATCCATTAAAGGGGTAAAGTGGACAGCTAAACACTCAAATATTCATCTGGTACACCAAGACATCCTGAAGCCCTGCCTAGCTCAAACCTCTTCCAAAATAGAGAAAAATACCGTAGAATATGAAATAAGAGGGGAAAACAGAGTTTAAAGCACACTCATGCATTGGGAGCAGGGTTTTGTGGGGTAGCCACAGCAAAATAATGCACATGGGGCTATAAAAAACCATGAAATGCCACACAGGTCTGCATAAAATCTGACAATCTTTTACAAGAGTGGGCTGCCAAGGGGCTCTGGATTCACTCACTGAGGATTTCCCACCTGGAAAGCCCAAACATACAGCCATGTGTCCACTCCAATGCATATTTTACTTCCAAGTTTAAATTCTCAAAGAAAATTTTGATCTGATGGTTGTAACTATGCAGATACTAATTTAATGCATGTAAAGTGGAATTCAACTCAGCAACCTGTACTTAGAGCAAGCATTACCTGTCCCACATATGAGGCAAATAGCTGACAAACTGCTTCCTTTCTGTGAGACAAAATGTTTATCAGTGTTCTCCCCAAATCAATGCTGGGGAGCTGTAGCCAACTTAGAGGCCTCTGACACTTATAAATTATAAATTTACCACTCAGTATTTAACTAGAGCCCAGCTATAATTAATATTAACTTGCCTGGAATGCAGGAATAAGCAAACCAAGCTGCCTGTGGGGTACATAATTTTTGGAGCACCACGATGACACAGCCAGGCACTGTGCAAGTGTGGAAGGAATGTGACTCCCAAAAGGGTAAAGGCAAGTGTATGCAGCTGCTCACAGGAGGCACCCAACAAAACCATTTATTAAAATATTATATTCAGGAAACTTAAGTTCAGTTTTGAAGCTGAGCTCTCCAGAGTTTTTCCTGTCACTCCATCCAGCCCTTCCTCCTTCTTCCTCTGCAGCACAGGGAATGAAGAAGCCCCATTTTCCCTCTTCCTGCACACCTCAACCATTGGATTCAAAACATCCTTTACAAGCTGCACAGTTCACCCTCTGCACCCCAAAACATGCAAATGAACCAGGATATCCCACATGAACTGGATAGAAGAAATTTTTCCAAGGGATGTGATGGAGCCACAGAGCTCCTGCTGCCATCTCCCAACACATTGCTCCTGTGCACCCACAGTGCTCTCCAAACTGGGTATTGAAAAGCTTCAGACTGCAATAGCAGCCCAGGATAATTTTGGATGGAGTTTGATAATTAGAGTTATCAGACAGTAGGAGCCTTCCTCAGGCATCTTTGAAACTCCCTCAAAGGAAAGACAATGGGATATTGTGAATATATTATCTCTTTGCAAAGAAAAAGCTGGAGTCATGCTGTGGTCATCATAAAACCTCTCTCTCTTTTGGTTTCTGATGTTCTGCTGCACTTTCTGTAAATCCTGCCCTTCTGTTTCTTTCAGATGTGTCTACTTTAACCAAAATAATCTGAAAATCTGTAGTAGTGTGACACCAGCTTACTACAGCAAAATAGATCTAAAACCACTCAGAGCCCACAAGTCCATCCATTAAATGGATGGCAACTTGCATAAAACAATATATAAATTTTAAAACCTACAGAAAATAGCTGAGATATTTGGAGGTCATCATGTCCTGCACCAAAACTCTGAAATTCTACCAGCTTTGGGAGTAAATTTATTTTGGCTGCAATGTCCCAGTGTCCAATTCTCCCTGCATTGCATGGTGGGAAACATCCTTCCTGTACAAGCCAGAGAAAGCTCAAATTAACTCCTGTATAGAAAGTTGTACTTATAATCACCTTTTTTTAAGGAGCTGGAAGTTTGGGGAGCAGATTGTGGTCAAAGACGAGCCCGCTTGACAAGGTCAGGTGGTTTGTGAAGAGAAAATTGTTGCCTGTGCAAAAGTAATTAGGTTGCACTGAAAAGAAGCTGCCAAAGTCCCAGCAGCCTCTGCTGGGGCAAAGCAGAGTAATTAAAGCAGTTTTAATGCCTATTTACACCAGCAAAGTCTGGCTCTAACACTGGCTGTCAAAAGAAAGGAAAGCGGAGGTGATGAAATTCCATCATTTCATAAAAAGCTGCTACTAAATAGTGAGGGGCTGGTGCTGAAATACCCAATTATCCATTGGAATATTAGCCTCTGTGCCCACAGGTGTCCAAGTGGGAAGCAGAAGCAGGGAATTTGGTGCATTCACACATTCCACGAGCCCTCACCAACACCTAAAGCCTTGAGCCGCTCCCAGCAGAGGAGTCCCTGATTTAATCTGCTGTGCAGCTCCAGCTCATGCTCTGCTCTGCCAAACCCCCCAAAAGGGTCAGCCAAAGCTTTCTGCAGCAAAACAAAAGCATAGACAGAAAGCCTTTGGAACAAGGGAAACTCAGGAAGAGCTTTAACAGCTTGAGCATAAGTTGGATAATCCAAAAGTCAAGTTTTCCAGGCTGCTGAGGTGAGGGCCCCCAACCTCAGCTCAGCTCTCCAATACCCAGACTGTAACAGTCTTGGATTTAAGCCCTACTTCTCCTCCCATATTTCCTGGGAAAGAATTTGCTGTTAAGATCTAAATTCCATCCACAGGAGCCAAAGATAACCTTAACTGGTGAAGAGATAAGACTTAATAATTTCTTAACTATTTCTGATGTTTCTGTAATTCCCATATGTTTTTTGAGATTTGAGGGGCAGGGGTTGTTTTGCTTTTTTTTCATTTTGTTTTTAATTAAGCAAAGCAGCCAATTTGTACTAACTCTGTAAATTTCCCCTTGCCCACAGAAGACCTTTGAACAACAACTTCTTCCAGTTCTTTCCATTTTACCTGTGAGCTCAAAGCCAACTTTCCTCTGCTGCTGACAAAGTGAACCTGAGCAGTGGGAAGCCAGTAAATCTCAAGCAGCAGTGATGCTTTATGTACCTTAAGTACTGTAAGATTAAAAATGTGGTTTTATCACAGTGTGATACTGACGTTAATAACTCGTCTGGAGCAGGAATTCAAAGCTTTCAGTATTCTATAATTGAAAGTAGCCCAGTTGCACAAGGATTCAGGTAGCAACAGAGGAGCTCAGATCATCTTAGTCACTGTTTCACTCCATCAGGAGCCTGAGAAGGGCAGTGAAGCAGCACTCAGTCAGGCATTACCAACACTGGGGTTTGCATTAGCAAATGAAGCTACATGCAAGTCACAATCCCACGCCAGCCGACTACAAAGCAGGTCAGGCATGCAGAAAAATTCATTCGTGGCACTTGCTGAAAGCAGAGAGAACATTTAAATTTCAGATTTTCAGCCCATCAGCAATAGCCTTACCTGCTGCTACATTTTCAGTTGTCCCAGCAACAAGCAATTCTTTTTCTTTCAGCTTTTTTATTATCGCTTCTCCTTTTCAGTAGGCTTTTGTGAGACAATTATTTAATAAACCTTGATTACTGTTTCATTTTGTTTTGACTGGGCTCACTATAACAACTGTGTACTGTCACAGAAAGCAGCTGTCCCTCCCAGCACGGCCACTGCAGCTCTCGCTGGCACTCACGCATCAAAAGGAGGCAGAGCAGCAGGAGCAGGAGAGACTAGAGGAACTTCAGGGCAGGACAAAAGGGACACCCAGGTGGCCACAGCCTGGGAAAGGGGCAGGAGGAGCTGCAGCTCCACTGTGCTGAGCTATGGCATCTCCACAGCACCAGAGACAGGGTGGGAGCTGCCTGGCTGCAGGGAGGGGTGGGCACAGGTCACCAGAAAGCAGGCAGGGACCATGGGGAGGGAGGCTGGACTCCACTGCAGGGAGCAATTGGGATGTCTCAGCTCTGAGAAGGGAGGGGTGACAGCGGGGTGAGGCAGTGGCACAAGAGAGACCAGTGAGAGGCACTCTGGTGGAGCAAGAAAAGGAAAGAAACCTTCCTCAAATAACTTGAAGAAGCCTTTATCCTCCCTGGCAGCTCCTGGACATCCCTCTTTCCAGAGAGCTCTCATAGTAAGGTGGGGAGGACAAGCCTTCTCAGCCTGCTAAGCAGAAGGAACTTGTAAATGTCAATAACTCTTCTAAAATCTCTTCACCACACACAGTTCACTTCAGAATATGGAGATGCTCAAAAGGAAAAGAGCAGGAGAAGCCAAACAACCACCAGCAAGAGCAATTTGAAACATTCATCTGGATGGCAGTGCTATTTCACATCTCCTCTTTAGCCACTGCTAGCATCAAACTTAGCACAAAACCCAGAATCTGAAATGGTTTCCAATAAAAGCAGCACTTCCATAGTGCTGCTCTGGAGCTCCATTAAACTGGGGCCATTTTCAGTGGTGAAGCTGCAAGTTAATTTTTTAATTTTCCCTAACTGATCACAGTTAGCCATGCTGTTCACCACGCTGTTCCTAAACCCCTGTCTCACTTCAACACATGGCTCATCCATGGACTTTTCAGGGAGCTGTTGCACATTTGCTGCTCCCTTAATCTCAGGTCCTTGGACTAAATCAAGAGAAGTGCATCTCCTTTCACTGTTAAGGATTAACTGCAGCATAAACCAGTCCAAGATGAGAGCAATGCTCTTGTGCAGCTGCATCCAGCTGGAAGCTGTGGGCTCTGTCCATGAAGACACTGTGTCTGGAACCCAGAGCAGCTCACTGCCTCTCAGAACTCTGATCAGAGCTCAGAACAGCAGTGAACTGGGAATAATATGGGGTTATATGCATTGTGTTAATGCTCAGGAGATACTGAATCATAGAATCCCCTGAGCTGGACCCACCAGGACCATCCAGTCCAATCCCAGGCCCTGCACAGCCACCCCAACAATCCCATCCTGCACATCCCTGAGAGCGGTGTCCAAATGCTCCTGGAGCTCTGGCAGCCTTGATCACTGCCCTGATCTATTTGTGTCTAATAAAAGCATCAGAATGTCATTTTAACAGCTTTTGATTACGATTTCACCCCTTCTCTCCCAGGGCACATATTGCACCTGACCTTAAAAGATCATAAAAATGTGAAGGATGCAAAAATGCTCTGTGTTTGTCCACAGCTTGGGGCCTAAATCAGCTCTGCAGTTACAGTCCCCTCTGAACACCAACAGAAGTCTCTGGGCACAAAGTGTCACCATTTGTATTTCCTAAATCAGCTTAAACACAACTGAAACCACAGGGCTCAGTACTGCCTGTAAGCCTGTGCAAATGGCTCTCAGTGCATATACTTTGCTCATTTCCCGCCTGGATTTCCTGCTATTCCCTCTCATTTGTGTAAAGCAGGCCCAGCTCACAATTCTGTTCCAGATCAGGCTGCAGAGGAGCAGGAGGCAGCGAGGGGAGCTTCAGCACACAGGGAAAGAAAAACCAATTCACTCCTCCCTCATAAATCATAAAGAAACTAGGTAGGTAGAACACAACAAACTCAGGCAAATTCCTGCATTTCTGATGAAAGAAACAACCAGAAACTTGCCAGACACCCACAGGAATTTAAAAAAAAAAATTTAAAAATTCGACTTATGCAGACAATTATATGTTTTTCAAAAGTAAGAATATTTAAATGAAGGGAATGAATGTCCTAAGGTGAAATTGCAGGAGTATTAGTCAGCCATTATTTCGTTTGAAAAGCCTAATAACACCTCTGGATTTAAAGTCTATTCGTAATTCTGCTTTCATTTTGCAGTTGTTGAAAATGCCATCACAAGAAAACAATGTACATCATTTCTAGTAGTGAATATTTATTGGTTTTGGCTTCTTTATCCCAAGAAATTGCCATAGACATAAAGAAAATCAATCTTTTCAATTTCCAAACTGTTTTAGAATTTATGTTCATATTCTATTATAAGCATTTGACCTGGTCTATGAGAAGTCAGATGGAAAAGTTTCTACCCTTTGCAGTCAGGAAAAATATGTTCATGAGTATTTTTAGACTCTGCAATGCACAAGTATTAAAACCTGAGATATCCCTTCACATTTTATTTCATGATGCTCAATATCTTTTCTGTTGCCCGTTTGTGATAACAATTCCTTTGGGGCATAATGAGGAAAAGCCAAAGTTTGTTCCACACAAATTCCTCCTTCCATTAATAACACTGACAGGCATAGAGATGCTGAGGCAGTTGCTGTGCATACAACAAAAAAACCACCCCAAACTAATATGAAGCTGTAGAAGCATTTTTGGTTGTATTTATCATCAGAAGTTGCAATTAAAGACTGACAAGTTTGCAAAGCAAACAAAACAGAAATAACAATTGAGGCCACACCTCCAGGGGGAAAGTGAAAGGGTGTAAAAATATCACCTCCTGAACCTGGTCAGCTTGGCTTAACAGAGGTCTGCGGGGAAAGACAGGTCTATGACGTAGCCAGATATGAATTTAGCTCAAATTTAGCAATTAGCCCTCTTGCTAAATACACAGAACTTCTGCTCTGAGGCCAGAAATCTCAAAAAGTTGTGAGTCACTACCACAAACCAGCTCAGTCTAAGAGACCACTTTTCATCTGTAAAGGCTCAGACAATTCAAGCCCTTTCTTCTTCCCTGTCAAAAATGTAACTATAAATTAAAACCTGGAGTGGAAGCAATAACCAAGCAAAAACCAGACTGATGCTGACAAATATTTGGGAAATGGCTCTTATTCTGTTTAGCTTGTGACCGGCTCTGGGGCTTACATTCCTGCTGAGAGGAAGGCACCAGGAGATCTTGAAACTGTCGTGTTCCCCCCTTTTAAAATAAAAAAAGTAGAGCAGCCGTGTCTAAGAAGATGCTGACACCATTTAACAACCAAAATGATGGGAAAAAACAATGTTGGGAAGTCACCTCCTATGGTTTAAACCATCACCTTGAAAATCAAAGGTGAAATTCAACAGTGCGTGGCACAACCTCTTAATGGTCTGCTGGGGACTGCCCACACTGGCAGGAAGGATTCCCCCCAAAATGCCCCCAAAATGGATAAAAGGATAGGGAGGAACTGTTTTCCACAAAAGATTTCCCTGTTTTTCCTATCAGCACTGAAGTTCCGCTCCAGTTCCTGGTCATCACAAGTAAGAACAGGGCAGAAAAATCTGGAGCCTCAGTTCAGGGCATGAGAGGGGAGGCGTATTTCCCCAGGATTATGTTTTGCTTAAAATTTAGTGTGCTCTGGTGAAATTAAAAAGTAAAATGTGCACATGGAGCGGCGTTGTGAGAGCCTGAAGGACCTGCTGTGTGACAGGAATAACTCGGGAGGGGACGTGGAGAAGTGGCAGAGAGAACACATCGTGCCAACACTTCCTCCTCTAGGATTTGACAGCAGAATTCTTGGAGGACACAGGAAAAATTTAAATCCGCAGTGAATTTGAGAGGCTGCAACTCTCTGCCAACAAGTGACAGTGTGTTCTTCTCCAGTATTATGGGGGAATTTTGGTTTTTGGAAATGTGTAGCTTAGCAGGATTTCCAAAATTCTGTTGCATCTCAGGGATGAAGTGAGTCGACTCTAAACTAATATAAATCAAGGTAAACGTGCCAATCTGGTGAGGCAGAAAGTGCAGTTTGTCTCTATCCTACTCACGCATTCCTGGTACTTTCTGTGCAGTTTCAATCACTTTTAGTTTTTAATGAGAAGAGAGGCCAGTCTCAGGAATTGCAATATAATTGTGAAATTTAAAGGTTACCATCCAAGTATATCTTCATTTATCCTCTTTAGGTCTGAAATATCCCACCAAGCTGCTAATATCTAATAATCCATTTAGAGAAGCTGAATGTTATCTGTAAAAATTAAATTGTTTACATTCACCATGGCTTACCATAAATAAAAATGCTCATTCATTATTTAAAATGCAGCTCAGCATGGTGAATTTTGTGTTTTCCCTGCTTGGTTCTGGCTCTAACCAACTCCATAAATACGTTAGCACCATCTTTTGGCTAAACTGGGTCCTGACCTATATTTATATCTTTTCCTTACAAGTGGGGTTGTTGCATTTTTCTGGAATTTCCAATCTTCTGAACATGAAGAAGAGCCAAACTGGGAAGTGAAGCTCAGGCTGTGGCTGACAACCCAACTGAGACAACCCAACCTTTCTTATCTATACTGAGGTGCCTTTTCATTGTTGCAGACCTAAAAATGAATTTTTATCATTATTTTCCTTCTCCTAGAATTGTGTAAAGGAGATTTTTTGGTACAAATGCAAATCACCTCCACTAATTATTAATCAGATGTTTGTTAGCATTGTATTTTTTTCAAAAAACATGGAATGTGGGCCTGTTTTAGGGATTTGCTGCTACTTTGCCATTCACTTGAACTTTTTGTTACCTGATATAAAGGGCTCTACATTCAGACTCATGGTGGTTTTTAAATATTATTTTTCCCTCTTTATTTTACCTTACATTTTTTCATGTGTTTCTTGAAATTAGTTAAAAGGTAGGATGAAAATGCAGCTTCTACTTAGGCAAAAATCTCCTCTGCCTTGTGTATTCCCTTTATGCTTCTGACATCCCATCAGGAAAACCATCTTACATCTCCCTCTGCTAATGGGGCCTCAACAGGATCACATCAGAGCAAGGATGGAGGGAATATATGGCAAATATGACAAATTCATGACTTCAGGACATTGTACCAACTGGACTGCTGGAATTTGAAAAGTAATAGCTCTTTTTTTTTAGTTTTGTTTTTCTGGATCTGAAAGGATTCTCGATAGACATTTCAAATCTGAGCACCTGTGGAGCACAAAAGACCTTGGAAAAGCTGGAATTGTCTTGCTGTCACAGACACAGAGGGTCCCCTCTCGGTCCAGTTTCAGCCTCACCCCAGTGAAATGTCCCAATCTGCTTCCACGGAGCTCTCTGGAGTCTGGCCAAACACCTGTGGGATTACCTGGGCCTGCCAGGAAAGGGTGATGAGGATCCTCAACTCCTTCGTCTGACCTGGAGAGAACCGACACAGCTCAAGGTCACTCAGGGGATTTCCATCCCATGAAATCACCATTCACACAATGGGTGCAAAGGAAGGGGCATTTCAGAGCAGGACAACAACTGCAAAGATGGGTGATTTCAGACAGAAAGGGCAGAATTTGGCACAACCTTTTGTCGAGTTTGCATCATCTCTAGACCTGTTAATCCCACCAGAATCCCCTCTACCTCACTTGCAAAGAAAACATCCTCCCAGAGCAAAACAACATGAAGTGTTGTGTATTTTCAGTGATATTACCTATATTCCAGCTGGGGAATGGGATCATTTGGACACTGTGCTCTGCAAAGCTCTGACCATTCATCACCACCCTGATCCAGGAGTGCAGATACATCAGGATTTGCCCCTGGCACTGAGTGTTGCAGCTTTGTTAATCTAGAGCAGAAAAATAATTTACTGCATGAGAGCAGCAGATACCAGAGCAGAACCTCATGAGAGAGGGAAGCAATGAGAAATACGTGCCATGTATATTTATATATTTAATATGGGCATTTAGAAATACATCTTTGCCAGTAAAAGCTAGTGGAGTAGGGTCAGTGAAAGAAAGTCAAACAAACTTGTCTAAAACTGTCTGAACCTGTCCAAGTAGAAGGCACTTCTCCTTTCTTCCTGTTCTTCCTTTGGACTTGCTTAGCTGCAAGAAGAAAAACTGGTAATAATTGGCTAAATTATGACTTATGGCTAAAGCCATGCAGTCCAAAAGTCTCCTGTGTAATATAATATTTATTTGTATAATTTGTACCTATATAACACACATAGCCACACCAAAACATATTCTCTTATCCCTGCTGATGTAATTTCAGTCCTCAGGACTGAGAAATCTGGAAGGATTGCTTGGACTGGACAATCTGAGAGGTCTCCCACCTTAATGATTTTATTATTCTGTGATTCTAAAAGAACATGTGTGTGAACAGGAATGTTTCAAGGCCCCTTGGAACAACAGCTGGAAACAGGAGGCAGATAATAATGTCTTAAAAGAATATTGACATATATCTGAAGAAAACAGTGCTAAGATGGGGAGACAAGCAGGAATGTACAAGAGCTTGTCTCATTCCAGCTGGCAACAGTCACATCAACCAGGAGATTTATAGGATGAAAAAAACCATAACTTGAAATTGAAGGAAGGTGGAGGAGGGGGGTTTTTCCCCCATTATTTACCAAATGAGGGGGAAAAGATGATCCAGGGCTACATTGCTTATGTGATTATCCTACGCGTATCTTTTCAGGCAGGGAAAATCTTCAAGGAGCTGGTGGGATTCTGCTTCCATCTTAAGAGCCAGAGTATCATAATTTTGCATCACTGACTGAAAGCACAGAGTTCAGGAAATGACTCCTGAGGGACCCAGCCTGGCTCCATCTCATTCCAGTTCCTTCCAACCACATCCAGTGGAAAAGCTGCCCTGACAACGCACACCAATAACAAAATCAGCAAAATTTAATATAGGAAAACAGAAGGGCAAAGAACCAAAAGGAAGGAAAACTTTTATCCTTATATTTGCAATGCAGAGGAAAAAATGAAATCGCCGGAAGCAAGGTAAAACTGCTTGAACTGAAAAATTAGAAATACAAGTTTCTCTTTCAGTTCTGAAAGGCTAAAAAGTCTCACCTTCCTCATACCTATTTGCATGAGGAAGTTTAAGTTCAAGGAGATGCTCTGGATGAATAAAATGTGAGACTAAAACCTGTGTGTTCTTTTAAAGGTACTACCCCTAACTTGTTGCAATTCCTTTCAGTCAATTCAGAAAGTGTTTGAAGCACATCAAAAAATAGTTTCTAAATAGAAATATGCTGAAATAAGGGGGAAGGAAGGGTTTGAACTTGCAGGAAGGGTTTTTCTCCTTGTTGCACTGGATTTACTGGCCATTTCTTAAAACACCTCTAAGGCTTCTAAATCTATAGTTCAACCTTGCTAAATTTTTAAAGTGTGAAAGCTTTAAAACTTCAACCAACAAAACATACCACTGGGTTTTTTACCTTCCCACTTACTATTTGGTAACGGGCTATGAAATCACCTATTTGAAGAGAGCCCAGCCAGTCTCAAGGACTTTGGGTACCTGCATTAAAAGCAGTATTGTTCTGCTCTTTACAAATGTCAGTTTTCCCAAGCCAACCACACATTATGTGGAAGGGTCCTTTGGCACAGTGTGTGTGTGCTGTGCCATTATCATGGGAAGTGTTTTGTTTATTGAAAACCCACTCTCTGTGAGCCACTAAGCCAAGTAAAATTCTGTATTTAACAGCACTCTGCTTGTTGGGCCCCAAGCAAGGGCTGCTGCACTCATGTATTCAAGCATTTCGTTGCAAATAGCAGAAAATCAGCTCCTGCCAGACACTTAAATATTATTCTCTTTTTAAATCACCTAAGAGCATCTTGTGGAGACTGGCTTGTTTAGAGATTTGGTCTCACTGTTAGAGGCATCTCTGGCTCTGCACAACTCCCTGACAGGAGGGGGCAGCCGGGGGGGGTCGGGCTCTGCTCCCAGGGAACAGGGACAGGAGGAGAGGGAACGGCCCCAGGCTGGGCCAGGGGAGGCTCAGGTTGGACACCAGCAGGAATTTCTCCATGGAAAGGGTGCTCAGGCCTTGGCAGGGGCTGCCCAGGGAGGTGTTGGAATCCCCATCACTGGAGGTGTCCAAGGAAGGGCTGGAGGTAGCACTCAGTGCTCTGGGCTGGTGACAGGGTGGGGATCAGGCACAGCTTGGACTCGGTGGGCTTGGAGGGCTTTTCCAACCCCAGGGACTCTGAGGGGGCAGCAGAGCCATGGCCACCTCAGGCACAGTGAGGAAGATACAGAGCAAAGAGCCTGTCCTGGGGTGTCCCAGCTCCCAAAGGATCCAGAGCTGGTCCAGCTGAGAGGGACACAAACTCTACTGTCCTTCTGAGCCCCTCCATCCTCCCCAGAAGCATCAGCAGGGGAGAAGGATGGGAGAGGGAGCTGTCAGGGATATGATCTTCCTGAAGAAGTGGGAGAGAATAACAGGATTTTTCTTGTGGATTGAGGGAGAGCTGGGAAAACCAGGAGAACTGATTTTATCTCTCTACTGTATTGTCCTCTCTAAAAATAAAAAATAGTAACTAAAGAAAAAAACAAACAGGAACCACACTGGAGTACCTTGAAAAAAAATCCCAAACAACAATCCACACATCATCTTGGATGACCCATTCCCTTCCATAAAGATAAACCTGAGCGCTGCTTCCGTTTTGGCAGGAAAGGATCCTTTTAAACGGCCCTAACAGACACATGTCACTGCTCAACACTTGGATTTTCATACCATATAAAACCATCCTACCAAATACCAAGCAGGCCAAGTTCTCCCTGGCTCTTAAAAATCAGCCTCAACTTGAAAAAAGATATCAAACTTCTCACCAGCACTAAATCAGCACTCCACAGGCTAAACCATAAATGTATTCAACCAAGTCAGCCTCAGAAACTTTTCATTTAGCTCTACAAAGATAACACTAGATCAGCATTTTCATTAAAAAGAAATGTCATGGCTCATTCATTTCTGTGATTGAAGAGGAAACAGCAACAACTTCCAAAACTCAGGAGAGAAACATATGCTGCAATAAAAAATAAATAAAACTGTGATTGTTGTTCCATTAAATATTTCAGTCTATGATTATAATTACTTCCTGATTGGGAAGAATTCCCATGTTAAAAGCCCCATGTAATGACAGCTCAAGTAGATCAAAAAAAGCAATGGCAGAACTCCCCGGAGGAGCCAGGGACAAGGTGCAGGGACAGAAACTTTACTGGCCTTCATTTGTTCTGGTTTTATTCTGACTGTGCAGCTGAAGAACCTTTCACCCCCTGCCGCCTCTCTGTTCCCTGTCCAACACCTGTAATTTAGCAAAGCCCTGGAACAAAACTACAGGAATACCTGCAGATTTTGGTTGTGGCAGGTTGGCAAGTCCTTACCCAGGTCTTTCCCTTTGATGTCTGCAACAGCCAGAGTAGGATGGCCCAAAGACTGGACATGGATGAGTCATTGTCCACAAAGGAAGCCACTGTCCCAGAGCAGGGGGCAGTGTCCCTGTATTGGGCAGGCACAGACCCCACAGACTGCTGTGGTCTGTGCTTAAAGGCTCCTAAGACACAGACTAAGGAGTAAACACAGAACAAAGCAAATGGGGAGGGGTTTGGCAAAACATCTTCCCTCCCTGCAGATCATTTGAGGTTAGAAATGACCCCCACTTTCACCGGAGCGGGGGATGAGTTTCAAGGAACGATTTGTCCAGAAATCTTTCTTCAGGGTGAAATGGCTGGTTGGAATGAAGGGCTGATCAAGAAAATGAGGGAGCAGGAAGGGGAGAGCCTCAAGAAGCAGGAGCTGAACTTCCTAGCATTATGAGTGGCATATCTGGTTCAACCATGACCCAAAACTGTAAGAAATCTGTAATCTGAAAAGCAGGAGATGCAGCAAAGGTGCCTTACAGGCAGCACACAGCCATTCCCCAGGGCCTATGGCAGGAGGACACAAATGGGATGGAGCCAAACCCCAGGCACACTCAGCCTCCCCTCAGGAGTGCAACACCTCAGAGCCACTTCCACTGCTCCCCTCCCTGCAAACCCCTCTGCTAAAGCCTGACACTGTCCAGGATGGGAGCTGTACTTGAATGCCAGAATGGTTTGGGCTGGAAGGGACCTTAAACCTCGTTCCACCCCCTGCCATGGGCAGAGACACCTTCCACTAGCCCAGCTTGCTCCAACCCCTGTCCAACCCGGCCTTGGACACTTCCAGGGATCCAGGGGCAGCCACAGCTTCTCTGGGCACCCTGTGCCAGTGAGCTGCTGGGTATCCAGGTGGAAGCACAGCCTCCAAATTCCTCTGTTTGAGAGTCAGTAAAATGGCCACTGGTAACTGGAGAGGAACTGATGAGCAGTCTAAAGCTCACACATTTTCCCTTTTACTGAAGGCTTTGTGTTCAACCAGTGTATAAACTCCACCAGTAAACAGCAGTAATCTTTCTGCAAGAATCCAAGCCCAAATTTGCAAACCAAAGTGAAGACCTGAAAGAGTCTTTTCATTCTTTATACAGCACTGTCCTCCAGCTCTTTAGTACCACAATGTAGAGCACTAGTAATTCAACATAAACACATAGCTGTACATAAGGAGCATACACAGAGTCACTCACAAACAGCATCCCCAAAACCCACAGACAAGGAGCTGGGAACCTTTGCTGTTGATCATGACTACTTTCTTTGTGTTAACTTTAAAATAGTAATGATTTTCTTTCATCTTAAATACACGAACAATGAAGTAAAACAATGTCAAGTCAGATGAGAGAACCCTAAGTCACTTCAAACAATCGAGATCTGACGCTTACTGTAAGTACAGTTCTGCTTTCAACAGATTAAAGTACTCTCAGATCTATTTTTTGTTCTAGTCAAAGGCAGATACGTTGCATAAAACATCAGGGGGCTTTCTTTGATCAGATGCATAACTTTACAATTCTTGTTAAACAGTTATAAAAATAAAAAGGCCTTATAAGAGGTAAACTCGGAGGATATTTATACATTTGCAATGACAGCTCAATCGGGGTCTTGAGTTTAGCACCACTTTCAAGATGTAAAAATAATTATTTGTAGAGTGAGGTTTCAAGTTACATCTCTAGAGGAGATAAAGGAATGATCCACAGCTCTGTGCAAAACAAGTCTCACTTGGAGAGGGTTGTTACCTTCATTGAAATAAACCTCTGCTTAATATCACTGGATTAGAACAGAGAGACTTTCTGAGCATTAATAGGGCCTTTTTGTGCCACTCTGCAAGTTCACAGGAATGATAAAACTGTCTTAATTAAGTCTAAAGATTTTCTCAGCGTAAGAGATTATCCCTGGGAGAGGCCGCCAGAGCAGTTCTTTGTCTTTAGCAATTAGATCAGATCTGAGGCACAAATGGCAAAGCCCAGAACAGGAGCTCCTAAAAATAAAGCATGGCAAGGACAGGATGCTGCTCAGCCTTAACCTATAGCCTCTTTTACTGAGGGTTTTAAGGCTTTTCCAAAAATAAAAATGAATTTGAGCTATCAAGTTTTTATATTGATTTTCCTCTCTCTCACAAAAAAAAAAAAAGGTTAATCAACTGCTGAGGAATTGGAAGGAGATTAACCATAGGAAAGAACTTGTAATACAAAGGAAAATGGGGCTGTTAAGACCCTCATACTTAGGGTGAGATAAAAACCACGCTGGACTGAGGGTTGATGTCTCCAAGTTTTTTTATCTTGCAGCTCTGCAGACTTTAGCACCCAGCAAATTAAATCCAACCGCGCAGTGAATGGCTGCTTTTCCTGGGAGCACATTTTTTTGTTGGCTCACCAAGTGAGCACCAGGGATGCAAGGAACAGTTTCGTTTTCTGTGTTTCCCAGGCAACTTAGTTTTAGCAATCAGAGCAAAGAAAGAAGGAATTCTTCTTAAAACATCAAAAAATCAAATAACATGCCAGCAGATTAAAGGAGTTTTATCCTCGTTTATCTAAACTTCTCGTCAACATCCTTAAACTCAAAGGGATGTAGGTCAGCTCTGCTGTCCTTTCTTGAGTCTCATCTGAAACCGTGACAGGGTTCAACTGCTTTGAACAGCATCAGCTCTGTGTGTGCTGCCAATGCCACCCCTCCCCTCAGGAATGACAACTTGCATCCTCTGAGACACTGTGCTTTAAAAGTGCATTTTTAATTCTTGCCACAATGATACGGTAGCACTTCTGAAGTCTTGGTCTTTCCACAAAAATGCTTACTGGTTATGCAGATAAAGGCCAGATCTATGCTTTGCGTTAATTGACACAGAGTTAGGGCTTCATACAACAACTTTTCTAGACTGTAGAAAGCAATTTCCCCCTGATTTGCAAGCCAGCAGCTCAGAATCATCAAAGCTGGAAAAGACCCCCACGATCACATAACTGCATTCCTTTAGTGATCCACTCCTGCACAGTCCCTCACGTGTTTCACAGCGTATGCAGAGGTGTGATGGAAACACAGCACTTAAATTCCAGCTCCACACTCATTAAAATTGCATTCAGGTACCTGTGTTGTGTATCTGCCAATGTATTATTTACTCTCCTTCCCAAAACTGCAATAGACCGTGCACTTTTCCTGGAGGAGGTGCACAAGAAGCCAGGAGCATGGCCCAGACAGCTGACCCACAAGTGGCCAGGGGGATATTTCATACCATGGAATGCCATGCCCAGTGGATAAACTGGAGCTGACTGGGAGGGAACAAGCACTGCTGGGGGACTTGGATATTGGGCATCACTCACCTTTCCTGTTGTTTTCCTCTGCCTCTCTCCCTTTCACTACAAGTATTATTATATTTTATTTTGTTTCAGTTATGAAACTGCTACTTTCTTCCCAGTCCTCCTCCCCACCTTGGGAGGAGAAGTTAAACCTCAACAGACAGAAGGATATTTTTGTCTGCAGCTTTGTTATTCTCAGACAAGGCCTTTGGCCAGTCTGTGTCATCCCTGGTGAGATTTTTTTCAAGTCAACAAGGAGAGGATCCAAGAAATCCACTGAGGCTTTCAATTCATCTTTCAGTTGTATATAAAGCATTTAAGGGTAAGTATCCACCTGGTAAACAAGGAGCTTTGGTAGCACAGCTTGGGAAAAAGAGCTCTATTCCAACTTCCAGTATCAGACACTGTCTGCTGTCCACCTTTGTGCAAAATAATTTGCAAAGAGCAGATACCACGAGATGGGGAAGTGATGAGGAGAACTCCTTCCTTCCTTCAAAGGTTTTGGTGTATTTTTTTCCAGCAGTTCAGCCGGCTGAGTTAAAATGCTAATGGATCCATTTGCATCATCTCCTCTGAATAATAAATAACGAGACACTGAGTAAGATTCACAGAGTGAATTCTTGTCTACACCAACACAGAGCTGGTGTCCACCCCACACTCTCCTTTGCTGCTTTCAGGGTATTTTTGTTTCACTTTCCTGTGAGACCTCAAGCAATATTCTGCTTTTATTTCAAAGTTTACGTTCCTATGATTGATCCTTCTTTGCACCGAGCCCTCATGTGGGTGCTGCTCCACTGCTCAGAAAACATCTCTCCAGCCCCTGTGATTTGGTTTTCACAGTGGTTTGGACAGTTCCAGGCCAGCTTGGACGGGACTTGGAGCAACCTAGGACACTGGAAGGTTCCCTGCCCGTGGTAAGGGTGGAACAATATAATCTTGAAGGTCCTTCCAACCCAAACCAGTCTGTGATTCTGTGATATCTGCAATAAAGTCCCAATTTCCAAGTCGCAATTACTGTCCATAGAAAAAATTCTGTAATGGCAAGTGATGACTGGAAAGCAGTGGGAATAAATTCCCTGTGTCTCACAGGACCGCATCCATGCAGAGGTGAAAAATGTGGAGACACATGGTTTGGCAAGGCAGCAAAGAACCATAATTCATGAGCATATTCCAGGTAAATGTTAGAGGATTATCCCTCAAAGAGACACAGGTTGGGGTCTGACCAGGAAGGACCTCCCAGCTGCAGCCAGGCAGCACCAGCCAAAATCAGTTAAATTGTACTAATTTCAGCTAATGAAGCAGTGCAGATGGAAACCCCTCACACAACTGTGACACACAAACACCCCCCTCCAGTGAAGCTCTGGGAAAGGCTGAGACCTGGCCACAAAGCCAAAGCACACACATCACATGTGAGCAGGCCAGGACCTTGTCCTGAATCCTGGAGTTCTGCATCCAAAACACCAATATGAGGAATGTGGGACTAGACTATTCAATTTTAGCCAATAAACGTGTAGGAAGGTTCCAAGATACAAGAACAGTCATCAACCAAATTAAGGCAAAAGATGAGATTCACATATTTTAACAGTTTTGGTGCTGGCCCTTTCAAATGATCCCAGAATTTTTTGTACCTAAATATTTTCAAAAACCCCTTTTCTCTTTTTTTTTTAATAGATATGTTCTACCCTTTTTTTTTTTTTCGTTTTAAGTTAAACTAAATGGTAAGAATATTTCCTTATACACTTTGTATTATTAAATGAAACATGTTATGTTTTACATCAGGTTAGGAAGAATTGTTGGAATAGGGTGACTGCTAATAAAACACAGGGCTCAGAAACTTTCCCTTATTATCCCATTATGGTCAATATTTTCTGCCACAGGGCGAACCTTACTTTAAGACATTCAATTCTTCCATACCAAAAATGTGGCATAGCTAAAACCTGATGTTTGCAAATGTACAACCAGCACCATCTGAAATAAACTCCAGCGAGGCACCAAGATTGACGTTTCCTTTGCTTTGGAAATTTTACCATGGTACAACACTAGAAAAACACAAGACAAATAATTATCCTCAAACTTCCCCTTTAATTCACAAGGAGGAAATACCAAGCTGGCCAAGACCATCAATACTCCACGTTTCTAAATACCAGAGCCAAGGGCTGCTGAAGTTTGCAGTCAGGGCTTTTAAATTGGGATTATCCTAAGTAGAGGCACCAGAAGAGCTCAGCATGCTCATTTCAGGTGTAAATTCAGCTGTACCCAAAGGATGGGCAAAAAAAAGTTAACAAAGCCTTGGCTGGCACTCAGCTTGAACCCTGGTTAAATCACACGCACAGATATTGTGTTTCAGGGAAAATGAAAGGTATTGCTGACATCAATACATCAGAGCCAAAGTTGCACAAGTCCCAGAACTGAAGGGCTGCTTGATATGGCCCAAATGGGGGAGCAGGAATTACAAATGGCCAACACCTGCTGCATTACTGATCTGGATTCTCTTCTCCTGAGCCTGTGGGCATAATTTGAAATTTCTGTTCCATTTGTACTAGACCAAAGATTTCTGTCAAGGCACCATCTGTAGCAATGAAATCCCCATCCAATTCCAGTTCCTGACACAAACCTAACCAAATGGAAATTGAACCTGCAAAACACATACAAGAAAGCACACCCCTCCAAACTATCAAAGTCCTCACTCATCAGATTGTATTTACACCCTGTGTAAAATCCCTTCTGGGACCATTTGGAACAGCCACAGCCAGGAAAAGCATCAGTAAAAGCAAAAGCACAACAATCTGAAAAAGGCTGACAGCCTGCATCCCCAAGGCACTCTCCAAAATTGTTCATTTTATTCCTCTGGGAACAATTGGGGTGTTTGGGGCAGTCCAGCAGCTGCAGGAGCTGGTCCCAGGGTGTGCAGGCACCACGTGCACGGTGAAATCAGCACTTTGGAGCAGAAAAGGGAATTGTTTCTGATATAAAAACCATCTCTGAACTGCTCTGTTTTCTTTCTTTCATGATCTGCTGAAGGAAGTAAATGACTGGGGATGGGATGAGATCCAGCACTTTTGCGTAGTTTTTTTCCCAGGAGCATTCGGAAGAGAATTGGATTCTCAGCCAGGTAGCAAAAATAGAAATGAGGATCTTACAAGGAGCAAAAAATGAAGGGTTTTCAACACTTTGCACATTTTAAGCTGGGACAGGGCACACGACCAAGTGTTGTGCAAACACAACATGTAAGAAGAGGAATTTGTCCACATTCCCCATTTGCTGAGTTTGTGAGAGAGGATGGGAAGGTCTTGGAACACACTCCTACAGGGTGGGACAGTAGGGTCATGTTCAGCACCTTCCTCACCTCAGCAAATATTGTCTGGGGCTGGTGAGCCAGCAGAACTGTTTGGCATGAGAATGTCTCTGTGCTTTTGGAAGGAATTTAAGAAATGGAATGCCTTTGACACCACTGGGGTGGGGATCATCAGCTAATACCCATACTGAGGTTACCCCCAAGGGAAGCTGACCTCCCAGGCAGCAAGAAAGAACCAATCTGCTGGAGAACCTCCTGTTCTTGGATGCATGAGTTGAAACCTTTCAGAGAGAAGAGGAAACTGTGACATGGGTCACCACAGAACCCCAGAGTGGTTTGGCTTGGAAGGGACCTTAAAGCTCATCCACTTCCACCATGGGCAGGGACACCTTCCACTAGGCCAGGAAGCTCCAAGCCTTGAGGTCCATGAGCCCTGGATGACTTTCCTAGGAAAGAGATCCCACATTTCAACACCGGATCATCATGATCCTGCTGTCCCCTTCTCTGCCAGCCCCAGGAACCTCAGGAAGAGCCAGCACAACCTGGGCTGGGGCAGGACAAGGACTCCCAGGCTGCTCCCTCTGCTTGTCCACAGCCAACCATGAATCTGCCAAATCCCACCTGCCTGGGGCTCCTTATAGACATTAAATACTTTCTACAGGAGGCACAGTTGGCTGGGTCAAGACAATTTATTGAGCTGTTGCCACAGACAGTTAAAATTTATGAAGGGCTTCATATTAACTAGATTGTATATAAACATTTTAAAACGCTTCATGCAGAAGTAACTGGGATAACTCAGAGCTGAAGCCATGGGGATTTTCTTTGAAAAAGTTGCATTTTTCCTCTGAAAACATTTATATGTGACTAAAGGTTTTGCACCACACATACATAGTTGTGGCTACTGAGGAAGAATTTTGTGGCTTCTGTCCAAAGTCACTTTGAAGCAGCTTTGAAACACCCCCCACCCTCTGAGGGGCTGGATGAGGGGTTTGTGCTCATGTATTTTCTGACATTTGAAAAGAACACCCAAAACTGCACACAAGCAGCTCTTCCACAGCATGAGTGGTCTATTATTAATTAACACTCGTGGCACACTCAGCTGAGCCCACGAGCCCTTTTTCCTCATCACTGCAGGCATGGACAAAGAAGGGAAGCTAAAGTCAGACTGGAGATGCAAGGAAAGGCTGAGGCCACACAGCAAAGCCCTGGCACAGGAATGCAACGTGGGATTTAAACATCTTAACCCTGTGAAGGCCAGGATCTCTCTGTAAATTCCCTGAACAGCCCCAGAAGCTGCTGCTGCTCCCTCATGCTTCAGTTCCAGAGTTTGCCATTGATATGTGATTTATGGGTAACCTATGCAACATCACCTTGCTGAACCTGCAGGCAGCCTGAGGCGATTTTGGGGCCATTCAGCAGGATATGTGGGTGGTTTTACCTTTCCAAACCTCTCAGTGTGATACTAGACTGAAAACCTCCTTCTGACTTTCTGCACTAGGATGTTTTGCTGAAGGTCTCCCAGTGAAGTGGAAGGAAAAAGAGTAGAAGTCATGCCTGTGAGATAAAACTCAGTTTCACAATTAATTTGAGCATGGGAATGGCTGGAGCTGTGTCAGGGGAGGGTTAGGCTGGATATCAGGAAAAGGTTCTTCTCCCAGAGGGTGGTCAGGCAAAAGCACAACAGAAGAGACACAAAGACATGCAAATTCTCTTGAGAAAGACATTTTCCTAAGTGCTAATGTGACAAAACAACAGATTAAAACATGAAAACCCAAAATTAAAATTAATGGCAAACTTCACAACACATTCCTTAAATCTCTATACTAATAACAGAGAGTGGAAAGCTCATTAGAAATTCCTGGCAGGACCGAACTCCGACTCAGGGAAGAGTTAAAATGGGCAGCCTTACTTTTTGCTGTTTTGCTCTCTTAAGTGTTGCCATGCACTGGATGCATTTAATGTGCTGAGGAAAAGGGCAAGAGAGGTCCCTGCAAGCAGAAGATTTCGAGGGAAATTGTCACTTTCTCCTCTTAAGTGACAATTTTGTAAATTCTCGATGTGACAGGAACAATCGAGAAAGCGAATTAGAGGAGGGGAGGGAGGTTGCTGGTGCTGGGTTTGGCACAGAAGGAGCTCCACACGCTCGGCTGCGGAGGTTTGCTCAGGAATTCCGGCTCCTGCAGAGCACGAGTAGCATCTAGAGGACGTGGGGAGAACTTCCAGAGCAGGGAAGGCTCACCCTCAGGAATGGGAACAGATTAAGGGAGAAAATTAGGCTGTGTCCTTACCCCCTCCCCATTGTTCTCAGAGCTGCTTAAACAGCCCCAGTCAAATCGCACTTTGCCAAATTTAAACGGGATGTTACAGCATTTCTGCCGACAAAAGAGGTAAATTAATAACACACACACACACACACACAAAATATCCCACAAATCCCACAGCAGGTGGGGAGAGATGACAGGCTGCAGCAAGGAAGAGACAGTCCAGTGCAAGGTGTCCCCACAACGGCAGGGGGTGGAACAAGGAGAGCTTTGAGGTCCCTCCCAACCCACACCAGTCTGGAATTCTCTGATTAGAGGGTGAATTTTATTTCTCCCTTCTGTTGGAGTTAACATCTAGCGATGGCAGAGGACTGGTCACCTGGCTCAGCCACCTGAAGCCTCATCTCTGATGAGAAGGGATGCAAAAACATCAGCTGTTATAACAAAACGTCTGAAAACTACAGTCCAAACAAGGAAACTAAATTAAGAGCTAGATATTAGGAAATCTTTTTTTAAAAAGCTTTTTTTTTTCCTTCAGAGGTAGCTTTTATATCGGTTTTCACTAAAACTCACCAATGAGCTTGGCTGTACAGTCCAACCCATGCTTTTTCTGAGCAGGAAGGATAATTTCCTACTGCCTCAAAGCAAACAGCCTTGGCTGGGTTAGCAACCTCGTCTGAATGTCCCTGTGCTAGAAGACATCCAACACAAGCTTTGGAAGGTCACCTTTTCCTCCTTTCCTATTTCATTACACATTTACTAAAATCAGAGCACATTTTTTTCCCCCCACATCTGCAAAAAAAGCGGCAGCAAAAATCCAGGGAGGTTTCAACCAACCTCTACCTCTTCCTTTACTGAAATTCCACCTAAATGTGCAGCTGTTACTACAGCTTCTGCCCAAGGAACCACTTCTGTTCGTTCTGGGAAGGCACAAAAAGGCCTTTTAGCCACCCTACATTATTGTTGCATCCAGACTTTAGGGGGCAGATGACTTCACCAGCTCCCTGCCAACCCACGTGAGCCAAAGAAACACAATTCACATGCAGGGCCAAGAATTTATTGGCAGGCTAATTAAAACCTCGACAGTCCGATCCAGGAATTGTTATTAGTCCAGCTGCAGGGATACAAACATTTGTGGTGCAAAGCATCCAACTGTCTCAGCCCTTTTCCAGTGGTGGGGTGGTTACAACCTGGACATGCAGAACTTTCTCACATCTCCCCCTTTTTCTGGGAGCTCCCCCTTTCTGCTTCTTGACCCACCCTTTCCTGAATGTCCCTTCATTGTCCTCAACATCCCATCTTCCTCACCAGGAGGATTCTAACCCTGTTCGTGGAATTTCTTCTTCTCCAGTCTGTGACTTTCTGAACGGTTTGCTTACTTGCTTTTTCCTCATTAGTACATAAATTACATGTTATCGAGTTTTCCCTTTTTATGGGCAGTCACTGTATGCTGGATTCTTGCTCTTTGTTCCCTTCTTTATTCCCCAAATCAGCTTTATCAATGTCCTTGTCGCATCCCTGAAGGACCATTAGTGCCCACTCACTGTAGGAGTTTACAAGCCCCACACCCTCTGTAGCATCCCGCGATAACATTTTGGGGGCTCTCTGCTATATTCTTCTATTCTTGTGTGCTAATAAGTCATTAGCACAAGTTATTTCCACAGACATCCCTTCTCCAGGGTGCCACTGAATGATCCACTCCAGCAGAGAAGAGATCAGGAGGTAGAGTAATTCACACGGATTCATGTGCAAATAAGACAAAAGTATCAGCACCTCTTGATTTTCCTGCAATTTTTTAAGAGAAATCCATTCTCCTCACTCCCAAGCACCCTCTGAAACTCTCACCCAAATGAAATTAATGGTTATTTGAAATATTGTTTAAAGAGCTAAAGAACTAAACCTAAATAACTCAGCTGACTTTCTCTGAGGCAAATTCTGCAGGGCTGTCAGATTTGGGCTCATTTATTCTTCTTCCCAAATGTTTGTTATTGCCCGCTTCAGGGTTTGCTCCAGCTCCTGCTGGGAAGTTTCCAGCTGTGACAAAGGAATAGCAAGTCCAGGAGGGCTGGTATCTCCTCCATAAGTGTTTTAATATGATTAACAGCTTCCAGCAGCTTCTCCTGAAAACTGGGTCCCGCCTGTGGTTTATCCTGAGTTTTAAATACATCAGGAATTGGGAGCTGATTTTGCCGGGGGTCAAATAGATGGTGGGATTTGTTGCTTCTTGATAGTTTCTAATTTTTAGAGAGGTCAAACTACCGTGATGTGTGGTTTTCCCACCAGCTCAAAACACATTGGGTGCCTTTCCCTTTCCTCCGCTCTCCTCCTGCCATCCCCGAAAATACATTAGAGTCACTGTGAATAAGTGATTTTTTTAAAAAAGAAAAAATACCAGAGGTAAAAAAAAAACCAAAACCACCACCTCATTAAGTTTCCCACTAAAATTTTACCACAGGGAATGAGCTGGAAGTGGCATTCAGAAAGAGCAACCAGCGATTCCAGGGACACTGTGGGACAGGGAGCTCTCCCCTGGATGTGATGTACAAACACGGTGGGCCTGGGGAACTCCTAGGACCCCCCAAAAAAGGGGCCAATAACAGCACGGGGGTTAAAGACGACCTGGAGAGAAGGAGACCCCGGGAAGAAGCTGCACATGCTCCTGGCCCCCACGGAAAAATATAAATTGCATGCTACAGTGTGCTAAGCAAGCAAATTGCAAGTAAATCTATTCCTGCAGAGCTCCTCCACCACCCCACCCCCTGGGAAAGGAGGAAAGCTTTCTATCATCACCTCGGGTAGCTCATGCAGACCAGGATAATACGGCCTTGAAAGCAAAATTCCCCAGCACTTCATTTCAGGGCCATCCGACTTCATTTCCAGGGCTCTCCAGCTGAAATGCTTGTAGCCCTGAGGGACAGCAGTGTCACATTTTACTCCTCTACCTTTAGAGACAGGTATGATCTCGAGAAGAGGCTAAATTCTCTTCTGCTACAAGACCAATTCAGCACCATAAATGTGCAATGAGAATTTATCCGACAGCTTCTCTGTCCCAGCGTGCAGGGAAGGCTTGCTGGACCCCGAAGTGACACATCAGCATTGGTCCCACCTCCATCTCCCTGACTCCCTCCCCTCAAAGAAACAAAAAGGTCATCATGAACAAGGTGTTAAGAGCCGACATTACTCACAAAAGACGGATTTCTAAAGACTGATTCAGCCTGTTCTTTACTGCTCACTTTGACTGTTTAGTCTCTTTCAATGCTAACCCATTTTCTCTCATTTACTGTTTGTATTAAACAATGACCCGGGATCAAAGCTGAGGGTGAGATTACAAAGGGGAATTCATTGCGTTTTCAGAGCGTTTTGGACATACAAACAAATATTGACCTCTTGGGGTACTCCCTTCAAAATGCGGCTTTGCAAGGTCGGCTCAAAGTACCAATCACTCCAATTGTCCTTTGAGCCACACGCAGATTTCCTGATCCCTCACAGGAACAAGTAAGCGGGAGAAGATTTCAGTCTCCAGTCAGCCACATTCACCCACGCTTCCAAAATCCCACATTACCAAAACTCAGTCTGTTCCTTGACTCTCATTTGCTCGACAGACATCACACAGAATCCCAGAACGGTTCGGGAGCTGGAAAGGACCTTAAAGCCCATCCAGTGCCACCCCCTGCCACAGGCAGGGACACCTTCCACTAGCCCAGGTTGCTCCAAGCCCCATCCAGCCTAGCCTTGGACACTTCCATATCACATATTTGTCAAATTGACCCGAAATTTCTATTTCAAGTGAAATGCTTTCCACTCATTTATCTCCAGATAAAACTATTATAATTAGGGATTTTACTCCAGCTTGTTTCCAGGCTCCTACCAAACAGGAGAGAAAATAGGAACAACTTCTTTTATTTTTAGCAAACTCAGTTTCTACCCGTTTTTCTTTTCTTTCCCTTGCCTTTTTCTCCAGACACACGGGAAAACCTGGCCATATTCTCGGCAAAGAAAAAACCAAGGAGATTCGATGGAATAATTCCAGTTTTACTGCTTAGCACACAGGAGCTGGAGGAGGATAAACTCAAATACCCAGAAATACAGTGCAGTGTTAGAAGCCTTACGAGTATCTGGGTGGCCCGATCAATGTCCCTGAGCCTCCCAGCTTTGCCTGGAGCAGCCAGCCAAGGAGAACACCAGTCTCTGGGATGCCATATGGGAAATGGGCAATGACACACATCCTAAGGGTGGCCTGTGGGGTAAACAAGGTGAGTAAAAATCCCTGTGAGCTCTTTTCTGGCGCTGGAAATGAGTCTGCAATTCCCACCTCGGTATTCAACTCCAAGCATAACCCATTCACAACAATTTTAGTTTCATGGAACAAAACTGGGCCCTTGAATTATGGCTGGGGCAGCAGAAAATAGTGAAAGAAAATTTTATAGAGCTGATAGTCATCATTATGCACTTGTAACCATAAAATCATTAGTGTTGGAAAGGACCTGTAAGAGCATTGAGTCAAAATCCTGTGTTTTGCTGGGGAGGAAACGGGGGGGACACAGATCACCACATTTTCATTTAAGAAAAAAGTAATAATTTAAAAAATGAAAATAAACCCTGGCACTTTGATCTCTGGTGTTTTGCTCCTGCCCTGCTGGGATTGCTGTCCTAGCTAATCCAAGCTGTAATGAGAGCAAACGATTGACTGACCACTCAGAGTTGTACCCATTTCCAATTCCTTTCCTTCCTAATGATCACTCTAACTCCAGGTGGAACTCAGCAGAGTTCTGCTAAATGTCTTCTGAAAGGGGGAAAAAAAAGCTACAAAAAGCAAACTTCTCTGAGCAACCTGTGCCAGGGCCTCACCACCGTAAAAAACTTCTTCCTTATATTGGGGAGGGGGGGAACATTTACACCAGATTTTCACTGGTGCAGCTTAATCCCATTACTTTTTGCTTTGCCTTCACCACCTGCATTTTCCAGCCTGCTCTTTAAGTATTTGTGGACCTTCCTCCATTCTTTTAAATTCTTTTATTGCTCCTTGTTAACGATTCCTTAATACCTGTTTAAGATGGACTAAAATGAAGGAATATCCTTGTGCTTTTCCAAGCCATCCCACAGACCCGTGTTTGTTGCACCATTCCCTCTCCTCCTCCTATGAATTAATGTTGGCTCCCCCACGTGGAGTCAAACTGCAAATAAAGAGGAACATAAAAATGTCCAGGCCCTATCCATGGCAAAAGGCAGAGGTTGGCACCCCTTGTTGCTGGAATTTACGGACTGCTTTTTAGTTTTATCATTTCATCCCCCTCGAGTGGTAAAATTAGTTAATCCTTGGTGGCAGCATAAAACTTGTGACCAGAGACAGACCGCAAGTCATCAAGGGTGTTGTGGCACAAATCCCTGTTGGAAAAAGCAGCAGCACTTAACTCCTTCCTCTCCCGCTCCTCTTCAGGTCTCTGGGCAGGCTGTGAGGTGAATATTCATCTCCTTAGCACCTCTAAGGGTGCTGCAATCCCGGCGCTTCAAAGGTGCAAAGGGGCTCGGAGGCACAGGTCCCGTAATCAGTCAGTGAAGTCCATCAGGGCTGAGAGCCAGGGAAGGTGAAGCGCTCTGATGGGAAGGCTCAGAGGGGGAGGAGGTGGGAGCGCTCAGGCACATCTGGGGATGCTCAGATGCTGCAGGCACAGGGCAAGAGGGTTCATTTTAAGCTGAAACCCTCACCTTCCACCCCACTCCTTCATTTGCTCCTCGGAACTCCTTCCCGGTTCCTCCGGTCACGCTCCCCAGGAGCCACTCGAGCACTCGACAAGAAGGAACTCAGGAATGAGCTCTCATCCAAATGTTCAGGCGGGATCCCGAGGGAAAGCCATTCCCGTCTGCTCGGGCTGCTCCCCACATGCCCCAGGGGCTGGCAGACCACCCCCTAAACCCCTCCAGCAGGCACCATCCCGGGAAATCTGCCTCCTCGAGAACAACAAAGGATCCAAATGCGTTGTCTTAATCAGTTTTTGAAACTTAATCAGTTGTGCAAGAGCCTGGACGAATGAAAAGGCAGCAGAGAATTGCACCTGTGCCTGTGTGAGTTAATGAACAGGGTGCTGACCCTCATTGACCCTCATCCTGCGGTGTTTCCACATCACACCACTGCCTCTCTATGGGATATAGTGAGTTTCTCTGGAAGATCTGGCATGGGCTACTCGTGGGGACTAAACCCCCACCCCCCCCCCAAAAAAAAAAAAAAGTAAAACAGCAACAAAACCCAACCAGACAAACCTGATCTGACCCAAAACACTAAAATCCATTTCAGCTCACAAAGGCGTGGTCTCAAGGGCAGGTTTGGGATTGGTTTCAGAGATGCAAATATTTCTCATTTCTTTGGGTGGTGTTACTGAACTTCCAGCTGCTGCTTTAGGGACGTTTCAGATGAGCTGCTGCCCCTCACATTCATGGCTTTCCTCACTAAAGAGCAGAAATCTGGGCACAGCCCATCCCTCAGCCCCATGTTCAGCACCAAATGGAGGAGCCGTCCCAGCACCAAGAGGTGGCGCCCATAAACCAGGAGATGCTGCCCGTGGGACTGGTTTGTGCTGGGACGGTGCACAGGAACCAGGAGATGCTGCCCGTGGGACTGGTTTGTGCTGGGATGGTGCACAGGAACCAGGAGATGCTGCCCATGGGACTGGTTTGTGCTGGGATGGTGCACAGGAACCAGGAGATGCTGCCCATGGGACTGGTTTGTGCTGGGATGGTGCCCAGCACGGTGCTGCCAGCATCATTGGGACTGGTTTGTGCTGGGGCAGTGCCCAGCACGGTGCTGCCAGCATCATCAGGACAGATACAGAAACCGTACAAAATGAGGACCAGCCCTTTCCAGCCTCGATTTCTAGCTTTCCAGACTCTTTTGCTCCAAGCACCAAGCTCAGGCTCCTCCAGCTGTGCACACACCAAATCAGCGATTTGTTCTTTCCCCACATCTCTGCTATCAATTTATTCAAGACAGACCCTTGACTCCTTCTCCTGGCCCCGGCTTCAGTTTTACACACCCTTTACAGGAACACTGTAATGGAGTAAATTGCAAAATTCCATAGTAAAAATCCCTACGGTGTTTTCCAGTTTCCTTAAGCTAAAAGGTTTTCTTGGGTTTAAAGTGAGAAGTGAATATTCAATATCCACGTTTTGAGCGCAAACTACCAAATGAAGAAAAACAAACCTTTTACTGTAGAAATTAATCAGATTAGGAAAAAGCCTCAAAGTACAAGTCTATCATATCTTGATCTTTCATGTTACAAACACAAGCTGATGATCAGCAACACATTGAAAGAGAAAAAAAGAGAAGGGGGGAAATCTGGTTAAAGTTTGTCATTTAAATTCACTGCAAAGAGATTTCACTGAGTGTTGGGGTTTTAGGAGTTCTCCTTTTGTTTTTCTTTTTCTCTTAAAAGAATTTTCCCATACTGTTGCTAAGGGACCTGGCCACAGAGGGAGGAGTCCAGCTGGATTGTTCTTTTTTCCTGGGGTTTTCTGGTGTAGGGTGGAGTTGCTGCGAGATTTGAACTGGCAAAAACAGGCTGGGTACAGCCCCTGGTGTCCTGTTCTCCTGGCGTTCAGGGAAGAGAGGAGATCCTTTCCCCTTGTGGTGGAGGGAATTCGTCTCTGTTGCAGGCTCCTGTCTTCTGCTGCCTTCCTTCTCCCGTGAGCGGAGCTCTGCTCGCCAGAGCAGCTGTTGCACTGGGACCCTGTTTAACACCCTACCTCACCAAAGAGAGGGATCTTTCTCACCATCTGC
>VZRV01005338.1:205491-218995 GCA_013398115.1 Falcunculus frontatus | reverse complement strand
TGGGGTGGGAGAGCTGCTTGCGTTGTCTCCGCGGCGCGGGGCGCATCAAGCGCTGCTTCAGGAGATGTTGAGTGGGGAGGAGGATTGTCGCCACAGGAGCTCTGTCGGGATCTCTGCGGAGGTGCGGAGGGCTGGGGCGGGCGGAGCTGGGCTCATCCGGCCCGGCCGTGCCTGGCGCCCGCCCAGGTGGCAGCGGGGACCGGCCCTTCCTCCCCCCCCGGCCCCGGAGGCCTCCCAGGGGAACGTGGTGTGGAAATGGGCTTGGTGCCCCTGGGTTGGGGTGGCGGGTGTCCCCTCCAGGACCTGCGGTGTCGGACTTTGGCCATCCGAAAGGAATAAGCCTTTGACCTCCTCTGCCTGCCAAGTTTTTGAGGAGAGCCATTTAGAAATTGCTGTGTAGGCAGCTTACGGCAGGGCTTTCGTGGCCCTTATGTGTATGGATCTGTTCAAAAGGGGAATGGCTCCTGCTTGAGGAACCTTATGGTAAAATGTGGGAGTGAAAACTGCCTGTGATATGGATTAGTTCCACATGCTACAGGAATGCATATGTTCGTGGCAGCTGTCAGTATTACGTAAGTGAAGTTCTTCGGCGCATAAAATCAAAGGGAGAGCACAGTAGTCGAAAATCTTAAGGTGGCTCCCACCTTAAAATGGACTCAGACCGATTCTGGCCATTTACTCTTCGTTTAAATTTACTTGGCTCCTTTAGGGACAGAATTTGCAATTTTTATCTTAATTTCAGTAATGCTATGTGCATTTGATTGTAGTTAAGCAGCAGTTAGTCTTCAACAAAGCATTTTCTCTAGTTTCCTGTGTCAAATATCCATCCTTCTGCCCCCAAGCCCCACTCTGCAGGACAGTTTAATGGTGATTTTATTTAGATAGTTGTTCATTACAGAGCTTTAGTGCAGCCTGCCTTCTGCCAAGTGGGGAAAGAAAAAAAATGCCAAGCAACCATTAGTAGAATTTTCAGTTCACCTGTAACTGAGTGTATGTGTGTAGCTCTGCACCTCAAGAGTAAGTGCAACCTGAGTGTGCTTCAGAACCTGAGTTATGTAAGGTGAAAATAGAGGAAAATGACTTTGGACCTGTGTAAAAAGAGAGGAAATTAAAGCTCGTAAATGAAACGCTAAATCGGTTTTATTTTTTCAGGTGTTTTTGTTTGTCATTTGCTACATTAGTATTTTTATTTTTTATTAGAATCTCACAAATGCGTAAGATTTTGTGAATCATGACTCACCCGAAATGTATACAAGGCACTTATTTTCCACAGTTTGTCACTCTTTTTTTGTCACAATTTTTGTATTTCAAAAACCAGTTTCTTAAAAAACCATTGTTGCAGGTGTCTGTAGGGTTTTTTTGCTGGTTTTTTTTTAATAACCAGTCTCTTACAGATCTTCTGAAAGTATCAGAAAAACTTTTTTCAGAATAGCCTTGTCATTTGCATGTTCTAGGAGTTTCCATCTTAATGCCTTCTCTTTGTATAGAGGCATTGTTCTGTGTAAATTTACACAGATTTGCACAATTTACACATGATTTACAGTCATGATTTTTCTACTCTCTTGCTGTCATTGTCTCTAAACTTCTGTTCTCACTCTCACTACTTGCTGTGGAAACTTTTTATTACCTTGTATAAATTCATTCTTTGGAATATACTGGAATAGATATAGAAAGTTATTCTTACTTTCAAAAAACTGCTGCAGATGAGAAAACGAATAAAAGTTGGTTTTGTTATACTCTTTAATTCTACAGCTGTGTTTTACTTTGCCTTTTTTTTTTTTTCAGTTGTGCATGTACCTGTTGGAACAAAGAATTCCTGCACCTAACATCCAGGAACAGAAGCTGGTGGGTTTTGTCTTTGACACATCAGCTGAACTGTAGAACACCCACAGTCCTGCATGCTCATAGGGTGCAAAAGTTGTGACTTGGCTCCAGGTGCTCCAAAGTTGTGTTAATCCATCAGAATTCACAGTGGTTGTTGCTAAAAGTGATTGTTTCCTGGTGGTCTGTAAATAGTTTAGTGAGAGAAGTTTTTAGACTGGTTGTACATACTTGATTTTCATGTAGTAACTTTATAATACAGTAGGAGGACCCAAATCCAGGTTTTCTTGTTAGAGGATGTTTGGAGAGGAAGGTTTCTTCCAATAGAAGGCTCTTTAAGGAAACTATTCTGTTTAGTCACTTGAGAGTTTATTTGAAACAGGCTTTAATGACATGTTTGAAGCTATTAAATGGAGATGAGTTGGCCTATTTAATCTTGATTTGTGTTTTGTAACAGCGTTAGTGTTGGGATGAGGGAGCTGTGTCTGCCAAACCAAAATAATGGGGGGAGGGAGCTGAGGAAAAATGGGTCTTTTTGGTTCTGTCATACTTGATCAAACTACCGCTATTAACTTGCACCTACATGTGTGTTTGTTGATTTTTAAAAAATTATTATTATATTTTCTAGTGGGAGATGAGGCATTCAAAGCAATCTCATTGTCCTGAGTGGGATGACAGAAGGAGCTGGGATCAAAGGAAGCACAGTAGCAGCCGCAAACGCAGAAAGAGGTCCCACAGCAGTGGCCAAGAGAGCAAGCACTATAAACCCAGTCGCATTTCAGAAAGGTATAAGACTCTGAACCGAGCAGTGCAAATGTTTCTTACCATGTCTAAAGTAAATGTGTTTTCAGGGTAGGAGTTCTTGAATGCCCAGAGTTGTCAGTTCCTTATGGTTTGGCTCACTTAAGACAAGCCTAATAGGTAGTTGTTAACACTGCACCTGAACTGTTAACTAGAAATTCTTCAGTGAAAACAAGTAAATGTTACTAGTTTGTCTCACTGGTGTCAGTTAAATATTGGTATTGAATACAATCAATATTAAATTTCAAGTAAAAAGAATGCCTTTTGATTTAATGTGAACAAAAAGAGGAGAAGGTTTGTTTAATCATTTAATACAATGGTAAGTATGAACTTCTGTTACTAATCTGGAAGTGGTTTGTATTTTCTCCCACACTGCTTTCACTGGAAAGATGTTTTTCTGTTCTGTTTTGGTTTTTTTCCCCTTGAGAAGAACCAATGGAATTCTTTTAAGAGCTCATACTCATGCTTATAAAATGCTGGAAGGAGTAGGTGTACAGCAGTAAGGGAACTCTGTGCCTCAGCAGCTTTCTTAATGGTCCATTTTCTGTGCAAAAGATCCTTGTTCCAGATAATCTGAGTTTTTACTGTTTGATGCTACTTCTCTCAGTCTCTAGGTTTTATTTAACACCTGGAGCTTTGAAAGCATAGAAGGGATGATTTCTGTGTTGAAAGTGGTTTATCATGTGTCTTTTAAGGTTGTAATGAAGTTGCTCAATATATTTTAGGAAGTATTTCTCCTTTTTAAGTCTGAGTTTCTTACTGTGCAAACTGTGGACAGATAGTACATTGTTCATGTGGATGGCTGCCATGTATTTGAGACTGACAGTGTTGTTAAATTCCTAATAAAGTAACATCAAAAGCTCCACTGTTTTTGGGGAGGGATTCAATTAAAAAACATTTTTGCTGTCAAGACAGATACTGTGTAACTCAGCTCAGGTCACTTATCTTGTTGGAACCTCAAGTTTTTGAAGTGGAGAACATTCACTTAAAATATATTTTCAGTCATTATTTGGACGATAGAGCCATAAATGAAAGAGACCATCATGACCGGAGATATGTTGAGGAATACAGAAATGACTTCTGTGAAGTGTATGACCACAGGCATTATCACAGAGACTATGAAAAGAGTCACCATCATCACTATAGCAAATCCTCTGGTCGGAGCAGGAAAAGTAGTCATAAAAGGAAGCATAAGAGACATCATTGCTCCAGTCACCACTCGCATTCGGTATGAGTAATTTTTAACTTTATTATTAATGACTTAGTGGTAATAGACTTCTTAAATGAGTGCTAGAGCTGCAATTCCTGATCCACGGTACTTTAAGAACTACATTATTAAAAAAAGATTTGTGTTTATTTGAGTCCATTTGTGGAGCATGTGAATATGTTGTTAGTTGAGATTCTTGGATCAGTGTTGGGTGGGGGGTGGGATTATCATCAGTACTAGTTGTACACTGGGAATGTAGGAGGTTAGTAGTCAAAATCACTGGGATTGATCTGAAAAATGTTGTCTTGAAATTGAAGACAGGTAGCTATCCTGTTTTAAAGTACAGTTGTCACTTAGCTTTGCAGCATACTGAACTGTGTTTTTTCAGGTAGATTGTGGATGCCATCCATTCTATTGCTAAAAGTAATTGAGATGACATGCCTTTTTAAGTTGAATTGAAAGTATGAATGTGCATGTCTGGAAAATTGATATGAACAATTCTACACCTAATTCCAGAAGCTTTGATAAGCCCTGTGCCTAGCTAATGGCACCTAATGTCTTACTGAGATGGGATAAGTTTGCTGCTTGCCTTTTGAAGGTGTGCTCCCTGAATTTCTCATGATTGTTGTGATGCCCACTGATGCATCTACAGCTCCAGGTGTTTTATACCACTTCTCTGCAGTAGAAACAGCAAGGTGTATTAGATCGTATAATGCAAATTAAGGACTTCAGAGTAGTTTTTCTTCTCTCTCTAAACATGGGGGAAGTAAAAGTGATGAGTGGATGTTTTAAGAATAGAAACATTTCACCTGACTGAGAGCTTAGGTATGTAAATAAATGCTGGTTTTTGTTATTTGCTAGCAAAGTATTAGAAATAGCAGTGTTGCAGTCTTAATCTGTCTTCAATTAAGCCACTGTTTGAGAGACAAAATTGTGTTGTTTTTTTTCTGTTGCTTGTATCACTTTAAGTATTTATCTGAAAATCTGTTCCTTGCCATGTTTTTCTTCTGTAACATAAACTGTGCCCTGTGAATTTCTGGGGACTGAATTTGAAATTGCTCCTGCCAACTGTTCGTGGCCTGGTGTGTAACTGAATGCCTGAATATCTCCCCGCTGAATGAATTGCGTATTCTGCCCTGAATTCACTCTGATATATTGATTGGCTGGACGATCTTGGTGCCGTTTCCAGAAGAGTCACCGAAGGAAAAGATCCAGGAGTGTAGAGGATGATGAGGAGGGTCACCTGATCTGTGAAAGTGGAGACGTTCTAAGAGCAAGATGTATAGAATATTTTTCAACACTTTTAAAAAACTTCTCAGAAAAAAATCTGTTTAGAATAGTATGTCAGAGGAGGGGGGCTAAAGAAATCTCATTGCTCTTTTTGTTCTGTTTTTTTTTGTGCTTTTTTGTTTTTTTGCATATCTTCTTTTCTGTAGAATTTAAATACTGTGTTCAAAAAGTTCCAATTAGTAAATGAGATTAGAACAAGAGATAGTTTTTTGGCTAACTGTTTTCATGACTCCTGTCCAATAAAATAATGCATTCTGATGCTGAAATTTAAAGTAATTATGCTTTTGTAATGGCACATTTTTAAATCTACATTAATATGTTCATTCTCCTTTAAGTAGTTGTATAATTCTAACTTATCTTTGTTCTTTTTAGATGAAATTGTTGCGACTTTAGGAGAAGGAGCTTTTGGAAAAGTAGTGGAGTGCATAGATCATGATATGTAAGTGTTGGGTTATCTTTATCAGTGGATCTCATGATAAAAGATACTTAGATCAGAAATTAAAGCTCGAGGACATTTTATTTAAAAGGAAGTTGCAGTTCAAATTCCCTTTTTAATGATTGAGAACTCTGTTTTGTTTCATTATTTTTCATTATTTATTTTTTTTTTTCATTACATTTTTCTGTTTCTCTCCAGTGCTGCTGATGTAACTGGAGAATGTGAGAGCAGCTAAAGAGTGCAGAATTAGGTTGGGAGACTTTCAGAAGTTGATGTAGTGAGATACTGAGAAAAGTAGTTTTGGTTCTTAGTGGAACGAGTTTCTGGAAAGTATTTGCTTGGAATTGGTTGAGCTGTAAATAGCTTTCCTCAGTTCTCATAATCACAATTATCCTTTAGAGTTTTTTTGAATCAACAGTAATCTAGTATCCAGCACTTTTTTAATGGAATGATTACTTCCATGTGCTGGCGTGTCTAGTGAAGGAGAAGAAACTGTATTTCCACTACTGTATGTTCTAACAGTCGTTACAATTCGGACTATTTTAACTGTGTGTGTTTTGTATCAGGAGTTCTATGACATGGTTTTAGTATATTTTCCTCTACCTTTGCTTTGTTTGCTGTGTCATTTTGTGAGTGAAGTCTGTTCTGGAGTTTGAGATTGTGTTGTGAGGGCAGAGAGTGTTCTGAAGTTGATAGAATTGAAAGAGCTCTGCAGAGACGAAAATTGTCTAAGAACAAATGTGACAGAAGGAGCTGTGTGTCTGGGTTCCATTTGAGTAATGGCTTTACAGTCTGAATGCATGCAGACATTCAGTGTAGAGCAGTTTTCACTGAAATGAAATGAAATGCATTATGAAATGCTCATAATCCAAACTTCAGAAATTACTCAATTCCCCTGATTTCCATAAGAGCACTGGAAAAGAGCCAGGACAAGCTGTGCAAGTTGCAGGAAAAAAACCCATAAAATTTTTGCAGTATTTTTGTTCAAATGAGAGCTTTGCTAATTTTTTAGTCATTCTGCTGGTGGATTCTCAATGTTTATTCTACTTTAGATGAGTTAATAACACTGAGAAGTCATTGATGAAGTATATACTATAAGTATTTGGGAAAGGAAAGATCAGGATTACTTCTTTTTTTATAAAAACTGTTCTGGTTGAGTGTAGCGTGCTTAAATCAAATTCCCCTAATCCAGCTCATAATTCTCCATGACCTTTAATCTTCCTGTGTTTCTTTTATTAAAATCAAGCTGCTTTGGGGTTGTGGGTATTTAACAATAATTGATCCAGTTTGCTATTCTTTACTTTCTTTTCAAGGAGAGGAATGCATGTAGCAGTTAAAATAGTGAAAAATGTTGGTCGATACCGGGAGGCAGCCCGTTCAGAAATACAGGTGTTGGAACACTTGAACAACATGGATCCAAGCAGCAATTTGTAAGTATGAAATTTGAGTAGTCAGCATACCAAGGATTTGAGGAAAGTAATTATTCAATAGATTTTCATTTGTTTTCTTTTTTTTTGTTTTCTGTTTTAAGCCGCTGTGTCCAGATGCTGGAGTGGTTTGATCACCATGGCCATGTTTGTATTGTTTTCGAGCTTCTGGGACTTAGTACTTACGACTTTATTAAGGAAAACAGCTTTCTGCCATTTCATATTAATGACATTAGGAACATGGCCTATCAAATTTGCCAGTCTATAAACTGTAAGTAAATGTCAATACTCCTTTCAGTTATACGGTTGTGGTTTTGGCTTTCCTGTAGGAATTTTATGTGTAAATTATGGAATATTGTTCTCTTTTTCCTTGTAGTTCTACACCATAATAAACTAACTCACACAGATTTAAAGCCTGAAAATATCTTGTTTGTGGAGTCTGATTACATAGTGAAGTACAATGCCAAAATGGTAAGTTTGTTCTTTGTTTCTCTCAACTTGAATTGCACTACTTCTGTCTTCATTGGAACTTCTCTTAAAAACAAACCAAGACAGAGATAACGAGTAACTGAAGTTAACGTAAGGTTAACAAAAGAGGAAAAGAAATTGTTACTCAGAATGGTGTTTACTCAGCTGTTTTGGGTATTGAGATTAAATCACTTTGTTACCTGCTCTTCTTTCTTGGAGCGTTGAGCTGAATAGGAATTAAAGCATTTGCAGGAAGTGTTCTGTTACACATTTTATGCTAGCTGGTACTTTGAAGAGAATGGGATAATGCTTTTTGCCTAAGCATGCTTTTAAAAATTTTTAACAGCATTTTGATTTCTTGTAGAAGCGAGATGAACGCACTTTAAAAAACACAGACATCAAAGTTGTTGATTTTGGAAGTGCAACTTTTGATGATGAGCATCACAGCACATTAGTGTCTACAAGACATTATAGAGCTCCTGAGGTTATTTTAGGTAAGTAAAGACTTTGAAACCTTCCAAAAGTTAATTGCAGTTCATTCAGATGTCTTTACTGCATAAACTGGAGTAGTTGCTCATGGTTCTGGTAATCAGTCATCTTTCAGATGGTGGTGGTAAAATTCTTAAGAGTAAACAGTAAAAGAAATACCCTAAAAAGAGAAGTCCAAACATTGCTTTCCCTCTCTCACCCCGGGGTTTGAGGAGGGCATGGGCGGTAAGTTGGGCATCAGTAAATGTGTGGGAACTGGGCATGTGCCTTGTGGGTTACAGATTTCGAGAATATGTTAAAAAGTAAGACAAACTTTGTCTATTTTGCAGCACTGGGATGGTCTCAGCCGTGTGATGTGTGGAGTATTGGTTGTATTCTCATTGAGTATTACCTGGGATTTACAGTGTTTCAGGTGTGTACGTAAGCTTGAATAGAATGTGTTTGTTACAGACTGATTTTAATCTTTAATGACATGCACTTAACTATGTAACAGGCATAACCTCGTGGGCTTTTTAAGGATTATATAGATGAGATTGTAAAGACAGCATCCATATAGGAAAATGTTATGTCTGGGATATCTTCTTCAGAGTATCTAAGATGATCTCTTCTGGCATTTTGAGTGAAGAAGCCTGTCATGATACTGCTGGAATTAAGAGTAAAGAAACAACTTGTACAATATTTGGTTTATGAACTGTTGTTCAAGGGTCATTGTAACTGTGGAAAGTGTTGTATAATCTGCATTGCATAACCTGTTTTTAATAATTGAAGGTGGCAGTGTTTAAAGATATTGTGACAGTGCTCTGGCAAAATGTTATTTGCAGTTGGAGTGTTGTTACCAAGTGGCTCAGAGGAGAAAAACGTCCTATTTGCTTTCATTGCTTTTTCTACACAGACTCATGATAGTAAAGAACACCTGGCAATGATGGAAAGAATACTGGGGCCTCTGCCCACTCACATGATCAAGAAATCCAGGTATGTTCATTATAGAAGGGGTAGGTTGCCTAATATTTTCTATTACAAGAGAAATTGCAAAGTTGCCATTGTGAGCTATGAACTGCTGCAGATCAGCGGAGAGTCACAGGCTTTCTATTACCTTAAGTAGTTGACAGTAGTCCTCTTTGATTTTAGTATGAATTGTCAGCCTCTTGAATTGTAACTTGAGTATGAATGCTTCTAAGTCTTCAGAGCTGAGTTTGGTGTTGTCGTCAGAACAGTATTAGACACCAATTTTTCTTTAAACTCTAAATATAAAGAACATGATGTCATCACAATAACTATATTAAGAGGAAGAAGAGGGTCCTTGCTTGCTAATACAGCTGTCATCCTCTTCTACTGCCCCTCCATATCCCTCAGACATGTGCTTCAGTGGTCTTTCACTCTTCCATAAAGATAGCTACATGCAGCAGGAGTTTCTCACTTTCATTGAAAGGAGATGCAGCCAGCACAGGGTTCTCCTCTGACCCCTCTTTGTCTAAAATTTAGAGGTCCTGGGATTTGATGATCCATTTTCTTTCTTACATAAGCTGTCCTCTTGCCAGCTTGTGTAGATAATTCTGTAACTCATGTTACAGTAGAATTCCAATAATTGTGGGTTGGGTAATAGATATCGTTTGTTACAGTTGGTTATAGTGCATTTTGAAAAACAGGAAAAAGCTTGGAAAGCAGCAATTGCAATAGATTCAAGTAATACTCCAAAAATAAAATGTTATTGTTTTCTAAATCTTGTGGCAGCAGTAATAAAAAAGCAGCAGATCTCTGTGAATAAATATGCACTTAAAGAAATGTTAGCTCCCAAATGCAGAGGTACACACAGGAACACTTAATGGTGTTTTAAAGCTTTTTGGAAAAGCATCTGCTTGCTGTGTGCACTGACACCATCTTACTGTTACTTCCCTTGTCACGCAGAAAACATTATTTTCACCATGACCAGTTGGACTGGGATGAGCACAGCTCTGCAGGCCGGTATGTCAGGAGACGCTGTAAGCCTCTAAAGGTAGGAGATGGCATTTTTATTGCTCTGTGAGACTGCGGTTGCGAAAGCTCTCTCTAAAATACCTCCTGCTTTTTTCTTTCAGGAATTCATGCATTGCCAAGACACAGATCATCAAAGTCTGTTTGACCTTGTTCGCAGAATGCTGGAATATGACCCAGCCAAAAGAATTACTCTTGATGAAGCCTTGCAGCATCCTTTTTTTGATCCATTAAATAAATAAATTCAAAGATCTTCTATGCTTCTTCAAGGAGATTTCCTAGACTGTGTCAGTCAGTCAGCAGAGGTTGCATGAAACTTTTGTAAGCTTTAAATTATTTTGTACAGTTAAGTCTGTAAATAATTACATATGTTTTGTATAACTGTTATGTTTACCTTGTTGAGCAGTTGTAGTCTTATGGATATCAAAGTGAAAAATAAAAGTAATTTTCATTTTTGAAAGCCTGTACCACTCTCCTTTTACAGATGATGCTATTGAACCCTCAGAGTGTAGGTGAGGAGTCTGGGCTAGCTGAAGGAGTTCTGGAAACATTCCCCAAAAATGCTTTCTTTTATTAGTCATTAATAGAAGGTCCACCTAGTTATGCTGTATATAACAGCTTGATGGCATTCTGTAACATGGTTGGAAACAGTGTATATCCTAAGCGGGTAGCTTTTGTGGGTCACCTTTTTCCCAGATTTTCTGTTAGGCAGTGTGCATTGCTCCCCAGTCAGCTAATTAGCCCTTGGAAACTTGTCTGATGCTTTCAGTGTTAAGTATTCATGGCTAATCTTTTTAGTTAAGGTCTGAAAAGTAACATTTCCTACTTCCAATATCGTTTCTAGTCATTAAAGATGAACATCTTTATGATAAGTTTTTAGACTGTACTGCTACACAGAAATAGGGTGTGCCACAGAGTTGTGGCATATTTAAGCTCTTGCAGTAATGAGAAGTCTTCCATGTGTATTTCTGTGGAGCTTGATTTGTAGTTACTGGTAAATGAAATTACCTTGGGAACTGAGAAATGCTGGCATTGAGACTGTACAGGATGGAGGTGACTGGGTTCTCAGTTGTGACTCCTGAACTCGGGTACTGGGCTGACAAGGAAATGGTACAACTTTCCAAGACCCATTAATGTACTTCAGTAGTTTTTGGGTTTCCATGTCTAAGCTGATGGTTTTTTGTTCTTACTCCAATTCTCTTAATCTGTTTGACACTGTATGGGTGACTTGCTGAGCAGTAGGAAGGGAGCCTTCCATAGAAGAGTTTGTTCTGGCTGTGGTAAGCAAGTTTTGGCCATTTATTTTAGTCTTGACTTCACTGCCCAAGCCTTTCTTCAAAGAAAGGGAATGAAATTGTTTCAGCTCCACAGAAGCCCGACTTCAGGTTTTGTGCTTGCTGAGTTAGTCTTAATGCACAGTGAGATTTTAAATTTATGTCCTTGTTCCACTGATGAGGAGGCTTCATTTGCAAGAGACTCCAGACATGCATATCTCTGAGCTGGGGGTAGAATAGAGCTGGGACAGGCTTTGAAAGCTTATCTTCTGTTACCAGTGCCCCCCTCCTGGGCTTGATTACAGCTCATCATAGCCACCTCCTTTCCTTGGATGTTGGTGTTGATGACATTGTTTTTGCTCTGCATGACAGAAAATGTAACAGTCTGTGCCATGCAGGTCAGCTCAGTAGGGCTGAGCAGGACAACAGTAAATTCCTTCTCCCCACAGTGCTTTCCATCCCACAGCTTCAGAGGCAAAGCAGGGACTTGGCTGAGTGTATCAGCTAAGCAATGCAAATCAAAGGCAGATGGGGGGAGAAAAGTTTATATGCTGCTATAACAATAAAATTGTAACCATAAAACAGTTATATCGAAATTAGGGAAAGATGGTGTGCTCTTACAGCCTGCTTCTAGCTGTTGATGTAGGTACATCCGTTGTGCTTGTTGGTAAAGGAGATACAGTTAGGCCTGTTACAAAGCCATGTTTAAATTGACTTTCATTCTTCCAGTAAATTTAAGAGTACTATCAGGATTAATGTGGCATCTGCAGCAAGGTGCCAAGTGCTTTTGCAGGCCTTACAGCATCTACACCAGTGTTGGTTTGCGGGCACACGAGTGCAAGGCCCCCTTGGCTCCCCATGGAGGCTGTGTGGGGCTCTGAGCAGCACCCTGGGGCAGGGGTCTGGTGCTGCAGGGCGGCCCTCAGTGCTTCTGTCTTTAGTAGGGGATGGATTTTTATGTGCACACACCACCCCCCCACCCCCCATTGTCATCTTCACACTTGAAGTTTGTAATCTTTGCACGTTTGGATCAAGCTGTAGCTGTTAAGTAATTAGAAGAGCATCCACATCTATTTCTGCACTTCAGATTTTCAGCAAATATGGTCTATGACTGGCTCAGCCAGGCAGACCAGACTATCTGTGCGTTTCCATAATGAGCCAGTCACACTTTTTACTAGACGTGGAGGATAAGACAGAATAAAGTTGTCTTTTAAGAGAACAGCCCAGGGTTCATCACTGGAGTTCAAAGAGGGATCCAGGGCTTCAGAAGCTGATCCGTGGGAGGGAAGAGTGGAGCTTGGGGCTAAACTGCATGGGAGAGGGGTTTGAACTTCTGGGACAGGAACTCATCTGTTGCAGCAGTGATTAATAGTGCCTGTTCCTTCAGTGTCTGGCTGTCAGGGCTGCCAGGAGGGCTCAGGTCACACAGGACAAGATGCTTTGCACCCAAGTATCTCCCCCAAAACGATGGCACTGTGTGTGTTCTACCGCTCTCATGGAGCTTGTAAGGAAAGTTTTGGCAAGCTCATACGAAGGAGAGGGGGAAAAGGAAGTACGAAAGAGGGTCTTACAGAAATTCGGAGTTTTCTTCTTTTTGTCTTCAGGCTATGTAAGAGAGCAGGAACTGGTTGTCAGCAAACGCTATGGATTTGCCTGGTTTAACTGCTGTGGAAATAGTAGCTACAAGAAGCCTGTGTCTATCCACCGCGGCTGTCTCCCTGTGCGCATATGTGTGTTCTATTAACAAACTTAATTAGAATCTGACATTGGTAATGTTACTGACATTGTAGCATTTCCTAACCCTGTCCTAGGCTTCAATCATCTGTTCTAGAAGTAAGAATTACTCCTCGAAGGGCAAGTGTCTGTGTCCAGGAGGCAAAGGATAAATTGGAATTTGTGTATTATAGGCTTAGAATCTAGACAGGCATTAAGTTGCAGGAGGATGTTTTATAGGTAAGTTAAGAGTCGTGATATTCTGTGTAACAGCGAGGAAAAAGCGCAACAGAATCGGTGGATGCTTGGTGCTTATCTGTGAGTACAGTTCTTTCTCGTTCAAACGCTCACCGAAGTGGCTGGAGCACTTCACTGAGATAACAGTGAGTTACGGTGCGTGGTGGGGTTCTAGGTACGGTCTCTTCTCTGAAACAAATAGCGGTCCAGCCGGTCTGTAGGGCCGAAGGTACAAAACTCCCGGCCGGTGCCATCTCTCCCGGGTCGCACTGCCGGGGGGAGCCGGGGCCGGGCGCAGCCGCCGCCCGCCCTCTCTCCCGGCGGGGGGAGCCCGCTGGAGGGCGCCCGGCCCGCACCGCCCCCGCCGCGG